>JAVHLU010001263.1:0-33932 GCA_036785755.1 Colletotrichum ledebouriae | reverse complement strand
GGTATATATATACGTATATAGGTAATTTACTACTTATTCCTATTATTAATAACGCTCCTTACCTATTAAAGATTAAAAGAGGTACTAAGCTTAGAACTCTAGCGCCCTTTAAGTCTAATAGATACCTCGAACTAAAGACTCGCAATTAACTATAAATAGCCTTTTTAATATTATTATATAAGGACCTAATATATTACGCTATTTTTAGCCTTTCTAATCGCAAGCTTATAATACTTACTTAACTACTAGAACTATTACTTAACGAATAAGTAGAAATCTCTAACCTAACTAGTAAGGAAGCGCTCGCTAACTATAGCGTAACTAATAATAATATAACGCTAAATAGCGGAGATATCTATAAGGGGAAACTTAACCTAAATAGTAAGATAGGTATAACTAAGCCTAAAAACTTACTAGTAGTTATTACTAAGGAAGGGGTATATATCTATAACTAAGACGCTAAAGCTATATAACGCCTTAAGAAGGTTATCTCGCGTTACCTTACTATTTAGAAGGACTAAGGACTAATTAACCTTCTAGAAGATTAATACCTTAAGGTTAAACTTATTAAAAGATAGTAGAATATAAATATTAGCTAATAACCTTATCTTATTAGTAAAGAAGATAAGAACCTTATTAATAAAACTTTAGACGAGCTCTATACTTAAAACTCTATAGAATAGGGTAACTCTAGACCTATATTATTTAGAGCCCCCGTATTCGCTATATAGCGAATTATAGATAGTAAGTATAAAGGTTATATAGTTATAGACCTATATGCTCTTAACA
This sequence comes from Colletotrichum ledebouriae, assembly GCA_036785755.1. Lineage (NCBI taxonomy): Eukaryota > Fungi > Ascomycota > Sordariomycetes > Glomerellales > Glomerellaceae > Colletotrichum > Colletotrichum ledebouriae. The sequence goes on along the minus strand of JAVHLU010001263.1, from coordinate 33,143 downwards.
AAGCTACTATCCCTAATATATACCCTATATTACTATAATAAGACGTTATTAAACGCCTTTATAATAAGCTATAGATTACTATAATTAATACTTAATCCTTCTTCTATTAGTTTCTTATTAAAAAGGAATATTAAGATCGATTTACTATAGTTAGCTACTAGGGATAAGAATACTCGAAGGTAGTACTTATAGGATTCTATAATTCGCCTACTTACGCTTAACGCGTTATAGATAGACTCTTATAACTATATAAGGAATATACCTGCGCGTTTATTAATAATATCGTTATTACCTTAAAGGATTTTAATACCTACCTTAAGTACCTCGATATAATTCTTAAACTCTTTATAGATATTAGACTCTTACTTTTAGTAAAGAAGTTATTTATTAGATATCCTTCTATTAAGCTACTTAGCTTTACTATTAACGCCTTTAGACTATTAAATACTTAAGACTATATTAATACTATTAAGAAAATTAAGTACCCCTATAACCTCTACTAGCTTAAATACTAGATAGGTATAACTAGTTTCCTATAATATATAATACTATGCTATAGTTATTATATTTAACTATTCTAATAATATAAAACTACGTTACTTACCTAAGCCTAAGCTTAAGGGAAGGATAAAGGCGCTATAAGAAAGCTCTTCTATTAAAAGATAAGTTTTAAACCTATATTAGAAGAAGTAGCTAGCTTTAATAATATTAAGGACGCCTTAATAGTAGATAACGCCTTATTCTACTATAACCCTAATAAATAGTTATTTATATAGCTTAACTTATTAAAGGAATATAGATACTCCGCGCTAATCTTCTAGCTAGCTAATTACGTTAAATAGAAACCTTATAACCTAATTAAGTATACTAATATACGGCTAATTACTTATATTAATAAGGCTCTTAACTAAGCTAAATAGAAGTATTAGCCTCCTAAACTCGAGGTAGCTTATCTAGTATAGGTAATAAAGAAGTATTAGCTAATACTATATTTATCTAGATAAGACCCTATAATAGTACTTACTAACTATTTAGTAATATATAATATTATTAAATAAATATCGCTATAGTTAGAGGATAAGACGAGGTCTAATCTATAACTTATATTATTATTAGAATATCTTAACTAGTTCTCCCTAGTATATTATTATATCCCTAGAATATTAAATATTATAGCGGACGCGTTATTACACCTACTTATAATAGAAATCCCTATTAAAGATATTAAGGAACTTAATAAGATATAGGATAATATACTAATAAGCGTTAACTTTATAATAGAAGTATCTCTTAATAATAACTTTAAGGCTAAACTTATCTAATTATATACTAACTCTAAGTCCTAGAGTAGAGTATATAAGATACTCTATAAAAAGGTAAATAATATAGACCTTAACTTCGTTATATATAATAGTCTTCTTTACTATATTAACCCCTATACTAATAAATAAAGGCTCTATATACTAAAAGAGGTAGTAATACCTCTTATTAAAGAAGCTTATAATAACTACTATTACTTTAGTAAGGAATAGACGTAGAGAGCTATTAATAAATACTTTTATATACTACGTCTTAAATAATAAGTTAATATTTATATAGCTAGCTACCTATAATATAGAATAATAAATATAGAATATTAACTACTGCTTAGCGCGATATAGCTAATATTAATACTAGCTATTCCCTTCTATATAATTACTATAGACTTTATTATTAGACTTCCTAAAATACCTTTATAGTATTTAAGCTACGAAGTAGAGAACTTCCTACTTCTTAATATAGTACTTACTATAACTAATAAGTTCTCTAAAGTAACCCTCCTTATTCTAGGTTACTTAATGTATACTACTAAAATCTAGGGACGCCTCCTTCTATATAACCTCTAGTATAGTAACTAGGGAATACTAAAAGCTATTATATCTAATTATAACTAAAAGTTCCTTTTAAGGTTTTAGACCGCACTATAGGCGGAGTTATATACTAAATTAAGATTCTTAACTATATATTATCTATAAACCGATAGTATTTTAGAATATAAAAATCAAACTATTGAACTAGCTATTTATTACTTTCTTAACCTTATTAATAACAACTAGGTAATATTACTACTAAGCTTTTAATATAACCTTAATAACGCCTACTTATAAGTTATTAGTTATTTACTAAACTAAATCCTTTATAGTAAAAATACTAATAATGCGTTAAATATCTTAAGTAATACTAACCCTAAAATAAACTATGAAATCTTCTAGGAGGAAGTAAAAATTTCAATTATAGTAGCCTAGCTATATATAAAGGAATAGTATAATAAAAAGTATTTTTTATTACTTTTAAGCTAAGCGACTAGGTATATCTTAAGATAGGATTAGGATATTATCTACTAGGACGACTAAACCTGAAGTATAGCTATTACTATATCCTATTTAAGGTCCTTAAATATGTTAGTAAGTTAATATACCGCCTCGATATTCTACTTAATATAAATATTTACCTAGTTATATCTATTATCTAACTTATACTAGTACTAGCCCCTAGTAGTAACCTATTTAACTATTAAAATAACTACTAAGGCTTAGTTAATATTAAGGAAGATAATAATATTTATTAGCTTAAAGTATATAAGTATTTTAAGATTAAAAGCATTCTTAAAAGGCGAACCCTTATATAAGGAAAGGTATAATATCTAGTTAAATAGAAAGGTTACCTACTAATATATACTATTTAAATAAATAAAGACGCTATAAACGCAGACGAACTTATTACTATATTTAAAAGCAAGGAATAAGAGATAGAATAGCTCTATAGATAAGCAAAAGCTTAAAGACCTATCTAATAGGGTATTAAACTAGTATTAGAGCTTAGTAAAAGACTACTAAGGCGCTTAAGAGGAAGGCCCTATAAGAACCTAGGGGAATAATATAATATATATTATAAATAAGGAAGGCGCTACTTAAAGCGCTTTAAATAGATAAGTAGACTATAAAGAGTATTATAACTAAGGCCTTATTATAATATAAAGATATTTAGCATACCTAGCGCGTCTAAGAACTTCACCCTAATAATAGCGATATTTATATCTATCCTATTAGTAAAGATAACTACGCCTATTATACCTTCCCTCTTAAACTCCTTCTACCCTTAGTACTATAAGAACCTTTATAAATATAACTACCCTCCTCGCTAGAAGGTTAACCCCTACTCTTACTTAACTAATAAGAAAAATCAGCGCTTAAGTATATATATATAAAATAAATTTATATTACTATATAACCCTACTAGTTATTATTACTACCTTCGCTTACTTAGTATTAAGCGTATTTTTCCTCTATATATATATTTCGCTAAAGAGCGTTAATACCTTTAACCCCGTTACTATATTATTATTACTCTTATATATCTCCCTTTATTACTATTATCCTTATCGAGACGTTAAGAAATCTTACTAACGCTTTGCGTTATTATACGCTTAGCGCTACTAGAGTAACCTATATTATATATACCTAGGTATTACTTTACTATAAATAGATAACGCTCTAAATACGAAGACGCTAAGTACATTACCCTTAACTATATTTACTACTACCTACCTAATATTAAGATCCCTTATAGTAAGCCTAGATACTATATTTATAACTAAGAAATCTTTAAGCGCGCCCTTAACTAAGAGACCTAATATTATAGAACTAGTTATAATATTTCTAGTACTCTATTTATTATCTACCTAGATACTAATACTTACTTAGTTACCTAACTACTATTTATAAATTAAATTAAGTTCTACTACTAATTCCCTAACGCTATCTTAAATATTAAGTAGCTATCCCTCTATAACGCTATATAGAACTTACTTAAATATAACCTATATTATACTACTAATATCACTAGTATACCTATTTCTATTAATTCTAGAGAGGCCTTAAGCGGAGATAACGAACCTATTATTACTAAATATAACTAAGCTAATAAGACTATTAATACTAATTAGCCTAAACTATCCCTTAATACTAGCTAACTTAACTAAGCTACTAACGCTACTAAATATATTAAACCTTAACTATTAACTAATATTATTATAACTAGTATTAGATTAACTCCTATTACTTAGAATAAGACTAATAAGATAGCTACTCCTAAGAAGCAAGCTACTAATATTAGCACCCCTAATATAATAGATACTATTAAGGCTATCGAGGGAATACAAGCCTATAGTAAATATATTAGCTATATTACTATACTACTTAATAGATATAAGGAGACCTAGATCGCCCTAACTATAGCGCTCTCTAAGGGTTATATTACTAATACTAGCGCTATTACCCTTAACCTAGGCTAATTTATTAAATTAGCTACTAATAAGTTTAAGTTTATTATAGTAACTATTCCCTAAGGACTAATATAAGAGAGCCTAGGCTTCCTTAGCCTAGAATAATACCTTACTACTAGGTTATTTACTAAGTATATAGCGTTAGCTACTAGCCTAGAGGATTACTCTAATATTAATCCTTCCTCTAATATTAGCCCCTTTAATACTATTAACACGCCTAGCTCCGCTAAGACGCTTAATATTACTACTAGCGTTAAGAAGATCGTTATTATAAACTAGCAATCCTATACTTATATCGCTAGCTTTTATCGCCTTACCTATTCCTATATAAAGTTCCTAACTACTTAGGAGGTAATTAATATATACCTTTAGTACCTCTATTTCTTTAACGCTACTAACCTTATTACTACCCGCTATGCTAAATACCTTACCCTATATATACTTATCTAGAACGGCTTAATTATTCTTAGTCTATATATATATATATCCGCGCCCTTAACTTATTTATAACTAAACGAATTATAAGTAACCCGGAGTTTAGCGCCGTATCGCTATTCTTAATTATTAAGTAGATACTATAATATAAGTTTCCTAGTATATATACTAAGGATAATACTTATATTAGTTAGGCTATAGTTAATAGTAATAACTCGAGCGCTATCTATACTCTCTTAGACCTTAATAACCCTAAGGCTATAGATATAGCTAACTTTTAGTATAAATACGCTACTAACTTTCGAGGCCTTTATACTAATATTACCTCCCTTACTACCTTAATCGCTATAATTAAAAATAATAGTATTACTAAGGTATACCCTAAGGTTAGTAATAAATCTCGCTACTTATTCCTAGAGTAATATAAGGATAATACTTAACTAGCTACTACTTATAGTATTAATATTAACTAACTCCTAGTTATAGCTAAAGAGATTATTAATAACGAGGATAAGGACTACCCCGACTTCTTAAAGATAGCTAATACTACGCCTAAGACTCCCTTAGCCTAAAGCAGGATATAGTAATATATATAGAATAGAAAGGAAGTAAGGTTATATATAGTTACTTATATATAATAGCATAGCTCTACTTACTAGTATATTACTATAATAAGAGGTATAAATTAAATTTTATACTACGTATTATAATTAATACCTTTTTCTTCTTATATAGGTAATTAATACTAAACGCGCTTAGCGTAGTTATCCCGCTTAAGGGCGTCTAATACCTTTAACATATTAAACATACCTAAACGCGTTAACCCTTATAAAAGGGCTTATCGCTTTTAAGGAAAAGACCTTCGAAATTCATAGAATTTTCACCTATATTTTTCGCCTACTACGTGGACCGTATTATATACCTTATTAGTAATAGCTAAATACTACTTATACTAATCTATTCTTATCCTCTTAGATTTATAACTTATATATAGTTCTAATATAATATATAATAAGCTAACCCCCTAGCTTAGTATAAGGCCTAACCTATCTACCCTATTAGTACCCCTAGTCTCTAGGAGATTAATCCCCCTAAGATAAACCTATCTAGCGAGGTATATTAATACTAGTATAATATAACTAAATTATATTATAATTATACTAAGATTAATATTATATTCTAATAGAAATACTAGATTATACTCTTTCCTAGTAAATACTTTTATTACTAAAATTATAATTATAATAGGTGTTTTCTGAACCTTTACTCCTATATAATGAAATATATCTCTTCAACCTATTTTGGTTATAGCTCTAATATAATTAGAGTAGCTTTTTTTAAGGATATATAAGCCCTTACTTATTATATCTATAGAATCTATAATAAGAAGGAGAATAGCTTTAAGGTTTCTATTAATCCTAAGGCTAAATAGAAAGGCTATAATAACTAAGCTTCTAATACTATTAAAATAGAGTTTAATAATATATTAATTATAACTTAAATATATTTTAATTACTAACTAAACCTATAGATTTCCTTAATAAATAGTTTACTTAAAGCTAGGTTAATACTACTTAGTTTAATTAGAATTATATTATTTTAAATTACTAGTAGTTAATTACTACTATCCTCTTGAATATTAAAGTAGGTATTTAAATACTTTCCTCTAGTAATAAGAAATAGAAACGCTCTAGTACGGATATAAGTAAGGTTAGTATTATTTTAATTCCTATTAAGAATATATTTCTAATATAATCTAGCTTATTAATCCCCTTTTTACTCCCTCCTAAAAGTATACCTAGTAAATAAAAGAGATTAAAGAGGCTAATATTACCCTTAAGGCTAAAAAGCAAGCCTTAATAAATTCCTTTAATAAGAAAACTAAGAGTAATAATAAGTTTATATACTAGGAAACTAAAATAAATATAATATAACCCTCTTCTAAATATAATTAGAGTATAATACTAATATAATCTAGTTTTAAGGAAGGTCGACCTTTTGGGTTGAGAAGTCATCTCATATAGTAGCTTTCGCAGCACCTTGCTAGGAGGTTTAGCGAGGGCGTTACTATAAGAGCCTTAGTAGCCCGTTTAGCTCTAATATAATTAGCCCCGGTGCGGCGCGCGTCCGACTTTATAATATTTAGAGGGTTTACTTATAAGTAATAGGAACGTATAGGGTTCCTATATTATTTTCCTTAACTAGTAGAGGGTATAGGTTAAAATACTAATATAATATTTCCCGAATTATACCTACGAACTAGGTAAATTTGTTATAGTCTTTTTGCGAAGGGGCTGCGGTGTAATTCCGAGCTCAAGGTAAAGAATCTTATAATTTACCCTTATTAGTATTATAAATTATAGAATAAATCCTATTATAAGTATTCTTTTAAAATATTTAGAATATATTTCTAATATATTTAGGTTATTATAATTTTAATAATCTTAAGTATACTTTTACTAAGTTAATTAGTAATCCCTATATCTAGCTTACTTTTTATACTAAGCTTAATAATAATAATTCTAAAACATTTTAATATTATATAAGTATTACTTATAATACTACTCTAATTAATAGAATTAAAAAGGGAAATAATAATTATTATCCTAGGTTCTACGAGGGGTTAGACCTAAGTTTATTTAATAAGAGGTCGCTATAATACTATTTATTTAAGCTAAAGAGGAAAAGGGGAAGTTTTCCTTTCTAGGAGAGATTTTACTAGTCTATAGGGAATAACTAGGTAAGCCCTAGGTAGGTCTTAGGTAGCTCCCTAAGATAGTAAACCTAAGTAAGAGCCTAGGTAAGCTTAACCTAGGCGTAGCTTATAATACTATCCCCCCTCCTAGCTAGTCTCTCCCTAGGTATAAGCTAGGTTATTATTATTATTTATAACTAGCTTATATAAGGCTTTATACTTATTTATTATAATAGTCTCTATAATAGCTTCTATAGGCTCCTAGGTAGGCTCTATATACCCCTCTTACTTAACTAGGACCTCGCGCCTTTACCCTTATTTAATTACTTTTTATTATACTACATATATCTCCTCTATATACTACTTAAATTCGCTATTATTACCTATAATTAGTAATAGCTAGGGGTCCGTCCTTATCTATATAAGTAAGGGGTTCTCTAGTGCTCTCTAGAGGAGGTCTATATAGAACCTCGGGTAGATATTACTAGGTATATCTAACTTAATAATATATAGGCTTAGGGCTTTTATTATAATATATTTATAATATAACTATAATAGCTTCTTACTAGGCCTAGGGCTCTTATAGTTAATTATTAAAAGCTAAACCTTATTACTTACTTAATACTCTTCTATAGGTATTTTATACTAGTTTATATTCTCCTTGCTATACTACTAAGTAGTTATAATACTTATTTAGATAAAGTTTATTACTTCCTATAGTCTTATTACTAGGAGGGTAGCTACTATATCCCTAGAGGAGGTCTCCTCTACTATATTATTTATAATAAGTATAGGGTTAATATAATACCTATATTCTAAGAAGAATAATAAGAGCTTAGTTATATTACTAACCTTATTATAGAGTACTAGCTAAGTAATAAGTAGGAGCTACCCCTAATTATTCACCTAGGTTATAAATACTTATAAGATAGCTTATATCTCCTAGTTCTATTTCTTAATATTACTATTAGTTTATAAGTAGTATATAATACTTAATAATCTCTTTATATTAATAAGGTAATAGAATTTAGCTTAGAAGTAGCGTACCTAATTAGACCCTTAATTACTAATAATACTATATAGGAACCTATAGAACTAGAAGTAAGAAGTAAGTAACTAGTAAGTATAAGCTTCTATCTCTATAATACCTATCTCCTCTAATATTATTAACTTACCTAGCTTATTTACTATAACTTATAAGTATTAGCTATTATTATCTTTAATAAGTAGTAAGTTTATAATAAAATCTATTAAAAGGTCTAAGTATAACTAGGTAAGTACTAGTAAAGGCTTTAGGAAACCCCTCTTAGCTTACCTCTAGATATATATCCCTCTATAGATATTATAGTTCCTTATAAATCTCTATATTATTTCTAATTACCCTAGCTAGTAGAACTACTAGCTTACTATTTTTAATATATTATTATAGCTTAGGTAAGTAGTTATATTTAAGTCGTAGCTCTATTAAATAATCTTTATATAAAGCTCTCCTAATAAGTAATTATTATCCTCCTTACTAAGTACCTATAGCTTCCCTCTAAATATTAGCCTCCTCTAATTATTAATATCGCACTTACTAATTTAAATCTTAGCCTTCATATCTAATAAGAAGCTCTAAAGCTAGTAAGTAATTACATAATATATAGCCTTATATATTATATTCTTTTATATAGTTTCTAGCTATAATACTTATAGTTTAGGGTTATTATTAAAAATTATAATATCTAGGATATTAGTATAGCCCTTCTAACTTCTCCTTACTAGGGAACTAGCTATAAGGTCCCTATAGGGGTAGATATAGTCTAATATTAGCTATAAGACCCTCCCCTACTTCTACTTATTATCCTATCTTTATAATATATCTTATTCTCTCTAAGAGAAAGTATTAGGGGCTATTACTTCCTTACCTAGGTAGTATTTAATAATAAAGTTATATTAGAATAGCTCCTCTACTTACTAGCTCTAGCGCTCTATAAGGCGTTATTTCTTTATAAAATACTTAAGCTCCTAGTAATTAGTTAATACCTTAAAAAGATTATATTATATAGCTCTACTCTCTCTATATATACGTAAAAAAGAACTACTAGGAGCTTCTTATTATAAATAGGGTAGTTATACTCTATAGGTAAGAGCCTTTATAAGTAGAATGCTATAGGGCGCTAAATACCCTCTTAGTTAACTTATAAGAGTACCCCTCTTAGTATAAATCCTAAATAATTAGTTTTAATAATAATCTTATTTTCTAAGTTAAACTAATAGAGTACTAGCTAGGTATTAAAGAGCTACTTAAGCTATAAGAAGGCTTATTCTTAGTTATCTCCCTATTAAAATATTATATTCTTCCTAATAAGTTATATAAATAATCTAATAATATCCCTATATTCTAGTATAAATATATTATAATAGTTTATAAACCCTAGGAAGCTTTAGATACCTTTTAAGGAGGTGAGGAGTAATTACTTAGTAATTACTTAGAGTTTTTTAGGGTTATAAGAGAAACCCTATCTAGTAATTATTATAAACCTTATATATTTAACCTCTTTACTAAGAACTTATATTTTATAAGATTAAGGTTTAGCTTAATATCTACTAGCCTCTAGAGGACCTCTTAGACCTTTCTCTTATAGCTTTCTTTAATTTTATTAGAGTAAATTAATATATTATTTATATAAGTAGTAATAAAGTTATTAAAGAAGTCCTATAAGATTGAGTTCGGAATTACGCTGCAGCCCCTTTGCAAAAAGACTATAATAAATTCACCTAGTTTATAAGTATAATTCGGGAAATACTATATAGGTATTTTAACCTATACCCTCTACTAGTTAAGGAAAATAATATAGGAACCCTATATATTCCTACTACTCGCAAGCAAACCCTCGTATAAAGTCGGATGCGCGCCGCACTAGGGCTAATTATATTAGAGCTAAATAGGCTACTAAGGCTCTTATAGCAAAGCCACTATATGAGATAACTCCTTAACCCAAAAGGTCGACCTTCTAGTAAGGTACTAAAGGTGCTATAAAAGCTACTATATAAGATAACTCCTTAACCTAAAAGGTTAACCTTCTAATAAGGTACTAAAAGTAAACGCTACTATATAAGAGGTAACTCCTTAACTAAAGAGGTCTTTCCTAAGAGGTTTTTATAGCTAGAAGTATAAGAAGCTCTGCTATAAGCAGGGCTTTATACCTCTCCCTCTTCCTTATCCTTATCCCTTAACTATATAAATACTAGACCTTATATATAAAAACGCTAAGCTTATATAAGGTATACCCTTTAATACTAATAATATATAAGAGCTTACTAGAGAGTTTAGTATTAATATAATTAATAAAACCTGCTCCTTTTTGAACTATTTTATTATATATAGAGAGTATATTATTAATATAGCCCTTAAGAGGGCTCTTATTAATACCCCTAGAGGGGATACTTATTATTATATTATAGCTAAGTAAGCGGACTTAGTAGTAGAAGCTAGGCGGGTTATTATATACCCTATAGAGTAGCCCTTCTTTAAGCAAGTCCTCTGTACTATTAAGGTAGAGGTAGCCTAGGCCCCTTAGGGGTTAGTAAGTATAGCTTGCGCTGACTAATAGAGAGAGTGTTACTAATAATAGCATAGTTCTAGCGGATAAAGCGGTAATAGAGGTAGTATTAGCGGCGCAGGTAGTGCGCAAGAGGATAAGTTAATAGTTTCGTAGTTTAAATAATTAAAAACTACGTTATTATTAATATAAAGTTAAAGATTATAAGGCTATAGGTATATATAAGTATAGCTATAGTTAGGAAAGTTATAATCACGTGACCGAAGGCTATATATTATTAGGAGGCGCGGAGTTAGAAGGTCTGTTGCACTTAAGCAGGTAAAATCACTATGCAGTGGCCAGAGGCCAGTCCTATAAGATATTATTAATATATTACTAGAAGCTAGTAGGGGTGCTAATTAAGCTAAATAAGTAAACTACTTATTTAAATAACTTATATTAGATATAGAATATAATTCTCTCTTAATACTCCTCTACTATTTTTAACCTATAAAAAGCTATTATTATATCTAGCTTAATATATTACTTAGCTATATTTATTTAATATAATATTTTAGAGATTAATAAGAGGAAGTCGTAGTTTCTCTTAGTAATTATATTAAAAGCTTTTTAATTAATATAAAAGAAGATTTCTTAACCTAGCTTCTTTATAAAAAGTATTAATACCCTAGTAAGTAAGCTACTAGCTTTAATAAACCCCTTATCTAGGAGGTCTTATAAGGTCTTTTTTAATACTAGTAGCTCTTCTATTAATATATTATAGAGGGGGCTCTAAAGGAGTAGTAGCTCCCTTCTATCTAGTCCTAGTATAAGGTTAATTTAGTAATTTACTCCTAATTACTTAGGGGGTAGTAAGTAAGCCTTATTAGAGTTAAATAAGTTAGGAAACTCCCTTAAGACCTAGCTTAGTAAATAGTATTATTAATCCTCTTTTAGTTTTAAGTTTAAGGCTTTTTTAATATTAGCTAAGCTAATACCTTATATTAATACCTTTATAATACCTTCCTAATACTTACCCTATTATCTTACTAAGTATTAGTAGATTATAGAGAATAAGGGTATATTAAGGAACCTTATAGCCCTTATTTCCTTTATAAGGGGTATTTCTTCTTAATCCTTTAGATATAGCCTAACTTATCCCCTCTTATAATATACTTAGTAAGCTATAGTATTATTAATAACCTAGTTCTATTCTATCTAAGGTTACCCTAAGAGGATACTAAGGTCTAGGCTATTAACTATATATATAAAGATATACTAGGTATAACTACTTATCTCTAAGTTAAATATTATTATACCTAGAGTATTACTTAGTAATAGTTTATAAAGTATATACCCCCTTATAAGTTAGTATCTCTTCTTAATATATAGAAAGTAAAGGTATTAAGCTAGGGAAAGGTTAATTATTATATATATATTATTTCTAATATTTATTAGAGTATAAGCTAGATATCCTCTATTAACTCTAACCTAAATAATAATAAGCTTATTATTAGCTAGTTATTCCTATTTATATTCTTCCTAACTTAATATCTCCTTCTTAATAAGCTTTAGAGCTTAATTTTACTCTAGAGTTAGTCTTTTCCTAACTCCTTATCTTCTTCTAAAGAGTTAGCTATTACTTAGTAATTATTTATAACCTTATAATATCAGCGAGGGCGTTTCTAGGCCACGAGAGCCTTAGTGGCCCGTTCGGCTCCGATGTAATTAGCCCTAGTGCGGCGCGCGTCCGACTTTATATAATATTTAGAGGGTTTGCTTACGAGTAGTAGGAACGTATAGGGTTCCTATATAATTTTCCTTAACTAGTAAAAGGTATAGGTTAAAATACCTATATAGTATTTCCCGAATTATACTTATAAACTAGGTAAATTTATTATAGTCTTTTTGCAAAGGGGCTGCGGCGTAATTCCGAACTTAATAACCTTATAATATATTAATTCTTTTTTAAGGTTTTTATTTTTATAACTTTAAGTAATTAGTCCTCTTTATTAAGGTAGGGCTAAGTAATATAACCTCTAACTCTATACGTATAATAAATATAAGAGTCCTTTATACCCTTCTAAAGCTATTAATATTATACTAAGGAGGTACTTAAGAAGGACCTAGAGTTTTAATAGTTATTATATCTTACCTCTTTAACTTATAAGATATATATAGCTCTAGTTATATAGGTATCCCCCTTAATATCCTTAGTAATAAGTCTCTAGTAAGTTACTAAGTAATTACTAGAGACTTTCTAGCACTTTATTTTCTATATAATACTCTAAACCTTTAAGAGCTAGCTATTATAATTAGCTAGTAAGTTAATAATAATTAGCTAGTTCCTTAGCTTAGGGGTAAGGGAAGCTTTTAGAAATAAAATCTAGACTTAACTTAGCTAGTTTATACTACTTATATTAGCTAGTATTTATTTAAATCTTAGTAAGAAGGTTACTAGAGATTTATTCTTTTTTTATTAGAGGGTTTATAGTTAAGCTATAACTTATAATTAGATATTTAGGTCCTTATATATTTAGTTTAAATAGGCTATAAAATCCTTAGGGTTATATTTTCCTTTATCCCCCCTAGCTTTATAGAAAGTAGAAACTACTTATTAGAATATAATATCTAAGTAAGAGTTAATAAGGTATTATATCTCTATATTTATAATATAAAACGCCCTATTTATAGTAATCTTATACCTTATTTATTATACCTAGGTAGTATATTCCTTTTACTTACTTAAAAATCTTAAGAGTAGGGGTAGTAGCTTTTAGTATATTATACTAAGTATTACTAGTACCTTACTAGTAGTATTTATAGGGGTTTATATAGCTATATATTAGCTATTCCCCTATTTAACCTCTTATAACTATTACTAGAGGGACTTTATTATTATTATTAAATTAGCTTATAACAGCTTATCTTAAGTTTTAGCTATATTATTATTAACTATCTTACTAACTAGTAGGGAGTAGCGCTCTACTTATTATTATTATTATTATTATAATAATAAGCTTAAATATATTAGGGGTTAGACCTAAATTTATTTAATAAGAGGTTATTATAATATTATTTATTTAAGCTAAAGAGGAAAAAGAGAAGTTTTCTTTTTTAGTAGAGATTTTACTAATCTATAGGGAATAACTAGGTAAGCCCTAGGTAGGTCCTAGGTAGCTCCCTAAGGCGGTAAACCTAGGTAGGAGCCTAGGTAGGCTTAACCTGGGCATAGCCTATAATAGGTCCTACTCTAGATCTTATCTCTAGTTCTAAAGTAGAGGGAGAGGGTAGTATTACTTAGAGACTAAAGATAGGAATAAATAGTAATTATAAGTAGAATATAATCTAAATATAATTCTATAGGTAGTATTTTTTAGGGGCTTATAGCCTAAATAAATATTAGTTTATATTATATAATCTATTTTATATAATTTATAACTTCTAATAATACTTATAGCTAAAAGTAGAGGGGGGTAAGATAAGGTTTTACAGAGGGGTAAGCTGAGGTATAGGCTGCGTGAGGTAGTTGCTCCTCGCATGTGAGGTATTTCAGCAGAGGGGCTACCGGCCCGGCCACCCTTCTTTGGGCGCGCATTATATCGCAGGCAGCCCTTTCCCCCACGGGGGGCCACTTCAGGGGGTCTCGACCCCTGTCCTGGAGGCTGGAGCTGTCTCTGTCTCATGGATCGAACTGAGTGCCTAAAGCAGGTTCCCCGGCGAATGCGATAGCTAACCGCTCCAGTTGGAGCTTCGGCGCGACTGACGCTGCAAGGGGACCCAACGCTGGACGGTCCGCCAGCCTCCTCAACAAGAACCAAGAAAACAAAATCGTCCAATCTATAATCACGGGGTTTGACAACTCATATCACAAAAAGTCTCGGACGCGTCACATGCCACGATATCTACACCTAAGGTAGTTGCCGAAACTCTCATACATACAACCAGCTCATTATAGTCTCTATCAGCTGCCTTCGCCATAACGGCCGCCCGCTAAAAGCTCAACAACAAGCAACTCAGTACCGACATCATCACGATGGCGCCCCTCATCCCACGCTTCCACCTCTTCGAGATCGACGACCAGCCATGGTACGCACCCCAACTTTCGAAGCCCCCGATCGGAACAACTTTCTAACCCACGCTCTCTAGGTTCCCCTCGTTGATCCGCAGCCAGGTCCAAGAAGCCCTCCAAGCGACATGGGTCAATAAGCTCCCGATCCTCCAGACCGCGGCCCCTGCGAACCTCGCCGCGCAGGTCTTGCAACGCATCCTCGGCCCCCGCCTGCCCTCATACACCTTCATCGACTTCTGCGCCGGCTCCGGCGGTCCCACCCCGGCCATCGAGCGCGCCGTGAACCGCCACCTGACGGCCAAGAAGCAGCCCAACGTCAACTTCGTCCTGACGGACTTGTGGCCCAACACGGAGAGCTGGGCCCGCGCCGCCGCAAATAGCGAGCACATCGGCTACGAACCCAAGAGCGTCGACGCCGCCAACGCGCCCCGCGACCTGCTCGCGGGCTACCGCGTGAAGGACAAGAAGATCTTCCGCTTGTTCAACCTCGCTTTTCACCATTTCGACGACCCGCTGGCCAAGGCCATACTCAAGAACACCCTCGAGACCTCGGACGGCTTCGCCATTTTCGAGCTGCAGGGACGGGACTGGAACTCAATCATCATACCCGCCCTTCTCGGTCTCGGGGTGTTTCTGTTGGCTCCAGTCCACGCCTGGAGGTTGGGCATGTTTTCGGTCCTCTTTTTTACTTACATCATTCCCATCCTGCCCTTCGTACTCGTATTTGACGGTTATATTTCGGCCCTGAGGACGAGGACGCCCGACGAGGTTGAGGCTTTGATGAGGTCGTGTGGTGCCCGGATGGACGGATGGGAGATCAAGAGCGGCAAGGATGCGCACATGCCAGGCCTTGGGTACATGAGTTGGATTGTGGCAGAAAAAATATCCTCAAGAGACTGGTAGGGCAAGGGAGCGGCAGGGACGCTTTCAAGATGGTTGGTTCTGAGACACAGAGGATCACGCACGTGGGGTGGTCAGAGGCCTAACCCAATTGCGGCCATGTACTCGACTTAATCAGGCAAGACTATCGATGCGATTCTGGAATTTTATGGAAAAAGCAGAACTTTCCATCCCAGTGCGTCGGCACAATATGGAGTGATTATTGACGATGTACAATTTCATCTGGCTCCTGAATCGGTATCCTCCTTTCTTCTAAGCCTCGTCCTTCGGTTGGACGGCCTTAACGACGGGTTTCTCACTCTCCGCGGATAATCAAAGAATCTTGTCTACCTAAAACTAACGTTTAATCGCGGTCATTAAGCCGAACACCCATAACGTCACACAAAGTACTGCTCTGCAATCCTCGTAAAATAATCAAACAGGATGTCCCCCAAGGGTCAAGCCACTCTTTATCGGAGACCCAGTAACTTATCAAAAGCAAGCCTCCCATATCTCCTTCCTCGGAGCATACCAAATACTTCATTCAATCATGAAAGTTCAACTCTTAACCTGAGAAAGAGCTCGCTACCAGCGCCTGCCAAATGTCTCATGCTCCGACCTCTTGGGCGCCTTGCGCGCCTTGCCCTGCAGCAAGCCCGCCTCGGGCGAGACTTGTCTGCTGCTTCGATTTGACGTGCGAGACTGATCGACATAGTTGTCGTGACGGCCGGCGTTGTCCGTGGGCTCTTCGCGGCGGAAGAGGTCCATAATCTCCTTGAAGCCAAGCTTGAAGGCGTCCTTCTTCATGCCGCCTTCAATGGCTGTCTCGGCGAGAAGACGCTTCTTCTCCTGCAGCTGCAGGATACGCTCCTCGACCGTCTTCTCGACTGTAAGCTTGTAGACAATCACATCGACTGTTTGCGTGAGGCGATGAACTCGGTCGATAGCCTGTTCCTCAACGAACTGCAAGCAACGTCAATAGGGACTCCGCTATCGTGTGGTGGCTTGTACTTACGGGGTTCCAGAAAGGCTCTAGGATGATAACACGGGTGGCGGCGGTCAAGTTCAGACCCAAGCTACCGCACTTGAGACTGCACAGCAAGATGCGGGTGTTCTCGTCGTTGCGCAGGCGGTGCAGACTGGCCTCGCGGTCGTCGTTCTTCATGCTGCCATCGTAGCGAGTGAATTTGAAGCCCTCCTTGCGGAAGAAAGGCTCAACAAGGTCCATCATAGAGGTAAACTGCGAGAAGACGATGAACTTGTGGTCGTCTGCCTCCTTGTGCAGCAGCTTCATCATCTGACGGATTTTTGCGGATGCAAGGATCTGGGACACCTGGCCGCGAGAGTCATATTTGCTCGCGTCGTCAGAGTCGACCTCTGACTCGTCGATGCCATTATCTTCTTCGGAGGAACCCGATTCGGAGTCGTCTTGGGAAGATTGTGGTGACCTATACTTCGCGTCGACCTGCGATGCTATCGCTGCTATCGAAGGGAGGCTGTTGTCTGATGCGATGCTGTCGTCTATATCCTGTTCGTGCCTGACTCCGTCATCCTTGACGACGAAGCTGTCGAGCTGGCTGCCGTCGTCATCGTCCTCGGATTCATGACGCGAGTCCTCAGAACCGATCCAATCCCCGCCGCCCTCGGCGTTCTCGTCCTCCTCGCCACCGGCCTTGCCCAGGCGAAGCTGGCTTTGCTTATCCTCGGGAACGAGCCAGGTGCCATCAGCTTCCTCATCGTCGCTATCCATGACAACATTGCGCTTTCTAGGCCGGCGGGACTTGGGCTTCTGTGGGCTCTCGTCTTCATCATCTGCCACCAACTTTTGCTTAACAATCACCTCCACCTTGGCCTTTTTGTGCTTAGGCTTTTTTCTCTTTGGCGTTTCATGCTCCTTGAAGTAGGCCAGATCGTCGTAACACTCTTGGCAAGTGTTGTCGTCTTTGGTGACTGAATGTTTGGGCAGGTCGCGGCCGCAGATGCCGCAAGTCTTGGTGACAATTCCCATTCCCCCGAACATATCGGCAAGCGAATCGATGTCTGACGATGCGTTCTTGTTGGATGCACCAGTGGAGAGCGCGTCCTTGTCCTTGTCAAGCTTGCCCTCGACCAGTTTCGGGTGGTTGCAGGCTTGACGGAGACGAAGCAGCAGAACCAAAGCATTAGCATAGTCTAACTTGCCCTTCAACATTCTCTCGATACTCGCATCAGCGCGAGCTTCAAGACGGTCATAGAAGCGGCGCTCTGCGGGAGAAAAGGCTGTAGCTACAGTGACGACCTTGCGTTCCGTGACCTTGAAGCCCGTGCTGGATTTCTCGCCTTCTTTAGTAGGCTTTCCGCCAGGGTTGAGCGCACCTGCCTCCTTAAGGATGTCCTTGGTACGACGCTTCATGAAACAGCGCAGGATGCTGTGAAGGCGACGAATGGCGACGTGCCCCTTGCCGTTCTTCAGAGGCTTCTCGATTTGCTCTTTCCACTCTTTCAGATCATCGTAAGGCTTGATTCTCAGAAATTTGATCAGAGATTGCAGCTCTTCTAGATTGTTCTGCATCGGTGTTCCGGAGAGACACCAGCGGTACTCGGATCGGAGAGCATAGCAAGCCTTCGTCGACTTGGCATTCCTGTTTTTGATGGTGTGTGCCTCATCCAAGACCACACGCCACCAGTGAAGACCAAAGCAACCTGCCTTGACGCCGTTTTCGTCTTCTGATGAGTGGCCCCATTCAGAGACCAAGACTTGGTAGGTGGTAACGACGACATCGTACAGAGCGAGATCTTTGAAGCGCTTGGTTCGCTGAGGTCCATGATGAACGCAAACTTTAAGCCCGTGCGCCTTTATCACCTTCTCCTTGATTTCGGACTCCCACTGCCTGATCAGAGCAAGAGGCGCAACCACCAGCGTCGTCTTCTCAATCCCGTCGAAGTGTTTCTTATAGCCCTTCTCGCCCTTCTCAGGCTTTTGATTGCTCAGAATGAGAGCGATAGTCTGCAGAGTCTTTCCGAGACCCATGTCGTCTGCCAAAATACCGCCTTTCGGTACCTTGCCTTTCTTGACGGGTCCGAGTTCGCGCCCCTTCATCCATTCCACACCTTCAACTTGATGAGGCAGTAGTTTCACTTTGAGGCCTTCCATGTTACCGTCTTTGCCGTCCCCTCCTGGATCTTGCTTCTCCTCGTCTTCCTCTTCATCTTCCATGCCACCCTCGAGAAGTGCCTTCAGATCAGCAGAAGCCTTCGCAGGATCGGTGTAGAACTCGGTTTCGCCGAAGTGCCCAACTGGTCGGAAGGTGGCAGGGTTCGCGTCGGGTCCAATGGAGCTGTAGAGAGCTGGTGGCGCCGGTTTCTGGTCTTGGTAGAGGGGCACTGCAGGTACAGAAACCTGCTGGGGTCTGTGGTGCTCCGGCCTTGATCTCCGCTCGTTGAAGATGCCTGCGGCCTTCTGCTTGAGAGAAGACATCATCTTGGTTGTTTGCCCGAATACTGGCCGTGGAGAGGACGAGGGGTGGAATGGGTCGTGGCGCTTGACATCTGAGAAGAACGACTCCAACGCATCCGAGTGCAGTATTGACTGTTCAAGTTGACTAGGCTCGCTCTCCTTCGACCCAGGCCTTGCTGGCTGCTTGAAATCAGCGCGGTTGATCTCGACCAGATCGGGGCTCTCTGGACGCTGTAAATGTGGCATGCGCCGCGCCGACGTGTTGGTAGCAGCTGGCGGCGGCTTGCTCTTGGGCGTGGTGGAAACACGCAGGGCGTCAAACCTCGAGGTGAGAGAGTCAGGGTCGATTGAAGACGCATCGCGGCTTTCGGGTCGTAGATGACCTTTCTGTATTCCCAGCTGTGGCTGTTCGCGACTACTCGAGGGCTGTGAATCCTCATTGTGGTTGATTGGGCGCATGGGGCCCTTGGCAGGGTGACGTTGATTGACCATGACCGTACATTCCAGCCGCGGCGGCTCTGGGTAAATAAGGCGTCGGTGCGGGGATGGCTTGCTTGGTGATTTGGAGAAATGAGGTCGCTCGTCGGCAGTGATATTGTTTCTGGGGCGGAAGGAGAAGTCGGCGCCTGGTTTTCTGTTGTTGTCGGAGGAGGGGTTAGCGAGGTTGGTTCCGCGGAATTGTGACTGAAAAAAAAAAAAAAAAAAACAAGCGAATGTGGGCTGCACTAACTTCATAAAGTCCTATGAGGTGCGAAAATCGACAAGACAACTCAACGTAAAAAGACGGTTTGGGAGTTGCACTATTATAGAACGCCACGGTCGCGTCCGAAGTGCGAGGCGTGTAAAAAGGCCTGGTGTTGCGAAGTTGTGCTTGGATGAGAAGAGGGGTGAAGGCGGTTGGTACTGTTTACCAGCACGTTTACCGATGACATAACTCTCCCCAGCAACGGATGAGCAACGGGGTCAACACCACTAGCAGCTGTTAGGGGTCCAGTGTGGCGGTGCGCACCAGCGCGATGCAGTAATCGGGACAGTGCGACGCGATGATAACTAAGGTAAGGTATTCTGGTATTGTCCCTCCGTCCTGCTCACCGAGGCTCACCGAATCTTAATGGCCACTAGAACTACAAGGCAGTCATGGTTTCATCTCGGTTCTTGTTTTTATTCGGTCTATCATCTAGATGGGGTATCTGTGTATGGATCAAAGCCAACGCGCCTTTTAGCCTCTGTTCTAGCCCTCAGTTGTTGCTCTCCCTTTAGTCCTGTGGTGGATGTTTCTTCAAGAAAGAAGTTTATGATGTGGTCGTGAATCGTCAAGTGTGAAGCTTGCTGGAACTCTTGCAAGCTTGTGAGTCTAATTAGGGTCTCCAAGAGAGAAAGTGACGTGGTAACTGCGCCGAACGGCGACCTTTGCACGAATGACTCCGTGTTATCCATCGACTGGCGCGTAAGCTCGCGAGCGTAAGGTCGCGGAGGCGTTCGAAGGTCATTCACCGAAGGCGACGATTGTAGAGACATATCTTGGATCTGGGCCACAAGCCTTGGATCCAAGGAGGATCTTGCTCGCCGAGGGTCGGGCCTGGGTGACGGTGCAGAAGATATCGATGATGGCCCGGATAGTAGCTTGCCCCTGTCTTCCGAAAACTCGTCGTCTTCTGTGTCGCTGTCGCCGATGTCATCCTCTTCGAAGACCTCCATAGCAATCCATTCGGGGTCCAGATGGCTTGGGAAATGCCTGCGAGACGGGGCGGTGGGCGACTTGGGCAGTTCCTCCAAAACGTCCAAGGCGGCGCTTTCCTCTCGGAGCTGGCGGTCAATGTCGTCCTGTTCGTCTTCCTCTTCCAACGTACTGCCCGCTTCAGAAGCTGCCCTCGACGCAGTCTCATCTGCATATGCCATCATTTCCTTCTGCATTTGCAGTGGCGTCTTCGCAAGGACATCCCTTTTCAACAAAAGAACCGGGTTGTTGTCGCTGCCGTCACTGCCAATATTGAGAATCCTGCCCGTGTCGGCGTAGAAAATCTTTGCAATTTGATGGATCGGGATAGACTCGCGTATTCCTGCGCGGCTGATTTCGTCGTATGGTGCTGCATGTGAATCCACGTCGTCGTGAACTCGGCCGTCGTCCAGATCCTCGATGATCTCCAAGTGGTACGCGTATTCGCAGTGCTGCCCCAAGGAAGCAGACGACCTGAAGAGGTTGGGACCCCGGAAATCCTTTCTCTCCGTCTGCCCTGGCCGATATCCCTTGTTTGCGTCAAACACATGATCCGTTGGGGTTCGGCAAAGTCGCACCCTGGCCTTGTGAATCACTTCCTGCCATACTGGCTTCCTTTCTTCGTCTTCAAGCCCGTATGGTGCTGCCGGAGTCCCCGAAAACCTGCGAGGGGGCTTTTGAGGCGTCGTGGGAGGATGTTCTGATTGCTCGAACCGTTCTTTGGGCTGCGTCGCGGCGTGGCCAACGAATAGCATGTAGAGTGAAAGTGTAAAGGCTGGTCCTATTTGCACCGGGCGGGACGGATCGGAAGCATACTGAGTGTCCCCAAAGGTGAGAAACATGCCGGCTTGAAGTAGTCTGGAAGGAGATGTGTTCGGGCCTAGCCTCGAGCTGAGGCTCTCTCCTGACGCTGTAATGGCCATGTGCAAGAGCGGAATATCCCGGTCGATCCGAGCCATGAGGTCCTTCATGTCGTTTATGATGGCCTTGAGCTCGGCAAGTTGCTCATCCGCGTCGACGCTGCGTCGGACAGGCCCTCGAGGTGCCTCTCCCGCTTCAGCAGCCTGCTCCACTCGACGACCAAGAGCGACGATGTCCTGATGCAATCCCTTCGCGAGGGGGAGTGCCGATTCCAAAAAAGCATTCCCTCTTCCGGACCTAGAAGATGATTATTAGCAGGGATATTCTAATGCTGGATGGTTTAGAGTTGTTACTTGAACTTAACAAGATCTATGGCTGGGGAGACAACCTGTGATTCGTGTTAGTGTACTCAGAGTATCATCAAGCATTTTCACACACAGCACTCACTTTGATTTTGCGATCCAAAATTGTCTGAAGTTTTTTCAGTTCAGAACGCAAAGATTTGTCATCCACAGTCTTCATGAGACGCGAACATTGAGAAAAGGCGTAGGTCGAGGTAAGAGCAATACCTGACCGTATGGCCATATTCATCGCCTGGGCGCCCAGTTTCGCAAGTAAGGCATCCATGGCTGCTCAACAATTTCCATGCTGTTGCTGGAACGGATGATGGTTCTGTCCAGCAGAATGACGTCGGTGAAGAATATCAGGTCGAGTAAAAGATGAATTTGGGCCTCAAAGAAGATAAAAGAATCATCTGCAGCAGTGGCTTTGACCGGGATACCTCAGGCAGGTGGCCATAGGTGAGAGCAAGCTGGGGCTGGGGCCGGGGGCTAGTGTCGATGCAAGCAAGCGCAGGTGCCCGATTTGGGTGGAGGGGAATACAGTGCAGATTACAGTAGAACGAAAGACATCTCACATGCCCTGGTAGAAGACCAATCGCCTTACCTAAGCCTCACCCGCAGATTTGGCTACGCAATTACCCCTCATTGAGCTGGACTGTACAGTGCGACGTTACCCGAAGTGGGATGGTAAGGCAGCACCCCGCCTTTGGGTGGATCAGGTCTCAACTCTGGTGCAAAAACTTGAACAAACACTGCTTACCTTTAGCTTTATTGCGCCAAACTCTGGAATAATCGCAAGACCGTAGCAAGGATAGAAGAGGAAGAAACGGTTGATAGAAGAGTCAGAATTACCTACCATTGAATATTCTAGCAGGCATCAGCCTGAAGGTGAGTCATATGGTCATTTGAGCCTGAATGGCAGCCATTATTCTCCTTGCCTTCTCCTCCTCACCTCCTGCACCTTTTCCGCCGCTTGGGGGAGGAAAAAAAAAAAAAAAAACCCCTCCAGCCCCTCTTTAAATCTTTCTTGGGCGCATCCATTGTCCACAGACTTGTTAACATCCCATCCCACTTCTAGCCTCTGACCGCACCTCCCGAATCCGCTCTGCATCTAACCTCACCCTACAACACCCCCCAAGCACAACGCCGTGCGATAATACCGGACGACAACAAAAATAACGAAAGTGAAGAGGAACAACAACAGTCATTACAACAAATATGTCGAACCTAAACTCGTGGGAAGACGACCCAGCTGCGCAGCAGGATGACAACCTGTCGCGACAGGCTCAGCATCAGCTCAACCTCAACCAACAACAGAATCCCCAAGCTGGCGCCTTTAGACCAGGTGCTTCCTTCACCCCTGGCGCCTCCTCATTCACCCCTGGCGCTCAATCATTCCAGCCTGGCCAGCAATACGGAGGCTACGCACCTCAGCAATATCAGCAGTACTACGGCCAGGGCTATGGTGGTGGTGCCGGTGGTGGTTACCCTCAGTATGGCGGCCAGCAAGGCTACAATCAATACGGCCAACAAGGCTATGGTGGCTATGGCCAGCAGGGCTACCAACAGCAGCAATTCGGTACGCGATAAACAACCACTACCACTTGTTCACCAGTACTGACAATTGGCAGGCCAGGGATACCCTCAATATGGCCAGCAGCAGCAACAGCAGCCCCAGGCCCAAGCCCAGAAGCCCACCCCTACTATCGCTAAGCGGCCGGCCGACGCTGCGGCTTCCGGCTCTGCTGCTCCCGCACCCACTCAGCCTACGGTAAAGAAGGAGGGCGGTGCAAAGGTCCTGAGCATTGGCGGAGACGCTCCCAAGCCCAAGGCCAAGGTCCTCTCTATCGGCGGCACTGCTCCCGCCAAGGAAGAGAAGAAGGAAGCTCCCAAGGAGGAGGCTAAGAAGGAGGCCACCCCGGCCGAAGCTGGCGCCAAGGCCACGGCCACGAAGGCTATTGAGAAGACGGGAGCTTCGACCACGAAGTCTGGCAAGACTTCCCCTTCGCCCTCGTCCGGCCGCTCCAGCCCTTCTGGCGGTGGTAACAAGGGCGTTGTCCGCGAAGCCGACGCCGTCCAAAACGAGCAGACGGCTGACGTCGACGAGGAGACTCTTAAGGAAATCTACGGCAAGGAGCACGTCAACATCATTTTCATTGGTCACGTCGACGCCGGAAAGTCGACTCTTGGTGGTTCCATCCTGGTCAGCACCGGGATGGTCGACAAGCGAACACTCGAGAAGTACAAGATTGAGGCCAAGGAAAGCGGTAACCCTTCATGGTACCTCTCGTGGGTCATGGACTTGACTAAAGAGGAGCGATCCAAGGGAAAGACCGTGGAGGTTGGCAGAGGTTTCTTCGAGACGGAGGTGAGACGATACAGTATTCTCGATGCCCCTGGTCACAAGACCTACGTCCCCAACATGATTGGTGGCGCTTCCCAGGCCGATGTCGGTATCCTCGTCATCTCTGCCCGTAAGGGTGAGTACGAGACCGGATTCGAGCGTGGTGGCCAGACCAGAGAGCACGCTATGCTGGCCAAGACCCAGGGTGTCAACAAGCTGATCGTCGCCATCAACAAGATGGACGACCCTACCGTCGAGTGGTCTGAGGAGCGTTACAAGGAGTGCACGACCAAGCTGTCCCAGTTCCTCAAGGGTACAGGCTACAACCTGAAGACGGATGTCTTCTTCCTGCCTGTCGCCGCTCAGCAAACCATGAACATCAAGGAGAGAATCCCCAAGGACGTCGCTCCTTGGTGGGAAGGACCCTCTCTACTCGAGTACCTGGACAACATGAAGGCCCTCGAGCGCAAGGTCAACGCCCCCTTCATGATGGCTGTGGCTGGCAAGTACCGCGATCTGGGTACCATGATCGAGGGTAAGATTGAGGCTGGTGTCATCAAGAAGGGCATGTCCCTTATCATGATGCCAAACAAGCAGAGCGTCGATGTCTCTGCCGTCTACGGCGAGACTGAGGAGGAAACGCCGGTGGCCCAGTGCGGTGACCAGGTTCGTATTCGTCTCAGAGGCATTGAGGAAGAAGACATCCTGCCCGGTTTTGTCCTCTGCTCTCCTAAGCGCTTGGTACACAATGTCACGACCTTCGAGGCCCAGATCCGTATCCTGGAACTCAAGACCATTCTGACCGCAGGCTTCAACTGCGTGCTGCACGTACACGCCGCTATTGAAGAGGTCACCTTCGCGGCTCTCCTGCACAAGCTGCAGAAGGGCACCAACAGAAAGAGCAAGATGCCGCCATCACACGCCAAGAAGGGCGACAGCATCATTGCGCGCATGCAAGTTATTGGTGGTGCTGGATCAGTGTGCGTCGAGAAGTTCGAGGATTACCCGCAGATGGGTCGCTTCACTCTGAGAGACCAGGGACAAACCATTGCCATCGGAAAGATCACGAAGCTCATCACCGACGATGCGGCTTAAATTCATAGAATGGTTGGATCAAATCTGCGGGCCGGCTCTGAGCGAGGGGAGACGTAAACTGCTGGAAATCGAGTATTTCCAAAAAGTTGATATATCATCTCTCTAGTCTTTGTCTTCCGTCCCTTCTCGTTATCGGTTTTGTTTTCGTCTCTCAACCGTGGGGTGTACCCTCTACGGGATCGAAATGACAGGGAAAGATAACAAGAGTTCTGAACTGTGGGCAATATGCAGAGATCGATCCGAGACGGTACTAGAGAGGACATAGCGACGTCACGGATCGCGGCAATACCATGCAAAAACAGACACGGACGAGCCGCAGCTAGCCGGACACGAAGGGAGATGCAGCATTAGGGGAGGGGAATGGACAAGTAGAATACGAAAATTATATCTCAAACCCTGCGAGATAAGCGCATGACGATGGCTTCACGTTTTGACCTTGTGAAGCAGAGCAGGCGGGAGAAAATAGGATTGACAGATTCCGAGCTGATTACCGAGAACTGTTGGCGGTCCCGAGTGTTCCCGATGATAAGGGATTTTTACAGGGACTGATGATGACAGGTCTGGGAGTGATAAGGGTGCACCCAGCGGTGTCGGGAAACCCGAGTTATTCTCGTGCTGCTGTGGCAGGGGTGTGGTATTCGGGCAGGAATTTGTGGAGCCGAGATACCACAGTATAACGGGCCACGGCAATCGGCGGCGGGGCAGCGGAGCCGAGGGACCCCAGTCTAAGGTAGAGGAGCCAGCCTAGCGGCCTATACCTTAGCTTACCCCTCCGCAAAACCTCATCTTACCCCCCTCTACTTTTAGCTGCTAGATCGGCTTTATACCCTAAAAAGTTATAAATTATATACTAAGAGATTATATAAGGTGAATTATTATTTAGGCCTAAAGCCCCTAAGATTACTACTAATAGAATTATATTTAAATCACGTTTTACTCCTAATTACTATCTATCTATATTAGATTCCCTTATATAATACTACTATCTCCCTCTATACCCTCTCCCTCTCCCTCTCCCTCTATACCTTCTCCCTCTAGGACACGAGGGGCAGGAGGGGTAGGAGGGGTAAGAGGGGTCTTAACTTAGCCCTTAATATTAGCAGCTTTATACTTAACGCCCGTATAGTACTAGAAGAGCTTATTCTTAGTATTATTAGGCTTAGTAGAAGGAGCTAGCTAAATATAAGGGTTACTAATAGACTAAGTAAAAAAATACTTAAAGTTATAGAAGTTATACCGATCTAAATATATTAGAAATATATTCTAAATATTTAATAAGCATAGAGATATATATATTTATTCTTATTCTATATCTTATAATACTTATAGGGGTAAGTAGTAAGATTCTTTACCTAGAAGAAAGCTTAGTTATAGATTTAAGTAATAGCAAGCTACTAGCCTGCTTTCTTACTTATACGCTAGGAATACTAAATTAGTATAGGCTAAATTATATTAGTAATATACTTAAATTATATTAAGAGAGGGTCCTTACTATATCTATAATAGTTTCCTAGAATATAAACTTATTATTACTAGTAGTCTCCTTATTAAAGGAATCTATTAAGGCTTACTTCTTAGCCTTAAGGGTAGTATTAGCCTCCTTAAGTTCCTTTATTTCCTAGGCGTACTTCTAGGTAGGTATAAGGGGAGGGCTAGTAGTCTAATTATATTAGAAATATATTCTTAATAGGATTTAAAGTAGTTCTTACCTTATCTAAGTTCTTATTAGAGCGCTTATACTTCTTACTACTAGGTAGAGGCGTTTAGATATTAGTATTAGTATTAGGTAAGATTATAGTAGTTAACTACTAGTAGTTTAAAGTAATATAACTCTAATTAAACTAAGTAGTATTTACTTAGCCCTAAGTAAACTAATAGTAGAAGAACTCTATATATTTAATTAGTAATTATAATATATTTCAGATATATTTAACCTACTATTAAACTCTACTTTAGTAGCGCTTAAAGCCTTACTACTATAACCCTTCTAGTTAGCCTTAGGATTAATAGAAATCTTATAGCTATTCTCCTTCTTACTATAGATACTAGAGATATAATAGTTAAGAGCCTATAAGTCTTTAAAGGGGAGCTAATTTAATTATATTAGAGTTATATTCTAAAAGGGTTAGAGAGGTATTTATACTAAGTAAGTATAGAGGTTAGGGAACGATCCGCTATAACTATAATCCTAACGATAGAAGCGTTCTCTAGAATAGATAAGGATCTAGTATTTATATTATAATATAAAAGTTAGCTTAAATATAACTATAATATAATTTAATTATATTCCCCTAATATTACTATACCTCGCTAGAAGGGTTAGTCTTAGGGGGTTTAATATAATAAAGGCTAGGGGTGCTAATAGGGTATATAAGTTAGGCTTTATACTAAGCGATAGGATCGGCTTATTATAAATTATATTAGAAATATAATCGAGTTATAAATCAAAGAGGGGTAAGAATAAATAAGTATAGGTAGTATTTCACTACCTCTAATAGGGTATAATAGGATAGGCGCTATATTTATAATTAGTATATGTAGGGGAAAAAGAGAAGTTTTTTAAAAACGCTATAAGTAGCTAAAATTAAATTAGGGTATAAAAACTAGCGCTAAAGATCCCTATAATCCTATTAACCTAGGTAAACTATAATCTAGGGCGTTACTTATTAGTATAGCGCTAGCGTAGCGCTAGTAGCTACTACGCCTCCTAAAGCAGGGGCTATACCTAACTTAGAATATCTAACTAAATACTATAAACTAAAGGGATCTTATAAAAGAATTTTATGATAGGATTCTAACTAAAGCTAATTAGTATTTAAATTTATTAAATTTATAATCTATTTATATTTATAATATAATTTAAATATCTACGATCTTTCTATTTCTATTCCTAGTATTTAGCTTAGGAAATAGTTATTAAATAGATAGCTTATTAGGTAAGTCTCCTCTTTATCCTTAGTAAGTACCTATAGGATTATACCTCTAATATACTTTAAATATATTAGTTAAGGTACTAGAAAAAGTACCTTAGGCTTTAAAAATATCTATAAGAATAGCTAGCCTTTTTAAGGAATAAAGATAGCACTATCTTTATTTAGTCTAGCGAGGTATTCTATTAGTACCTAAAGATCTATCCTAATAGTAGCTTTATACTATACTTAAGATAGGTAGGTATAATATATTTAATATAATAGTATTATAATTAATATATCTATAGGAACCTTTTACTAACTAGATAACCCTCGCTCGCTATATAAAAGGCTACTATAAGAAGGCTTGCGTTATTAATAAGCAAGGAAATGTTAGCCTGGATTATATTACTAATATTAAAAGTATAGATTATAGCCTAAACGTGTTCTAAATATAATTAATAAGTAATAGCCTTCTACTATAAGCTTCTTAATAACTCTTCTAAACTTAGCCCTCTTTCTATCCTAGCTAAGGTTATTAATACTAGTAACTTAGAGGCTTTTAAAATAGATATATTAGAAGTAGAGAGAGAGGTACTAAGAAAATACCCTTTAAATAACTAACCTATACCTAACCCTAAGTAATATAAAATATATTTAGATTATAGCTCTATTATAACTAATAAGTTAACTCTTCTCAACTCTAGGCTATCTAAAGATAATTCTTAGCTTTATAGAAGTAATATATAAGAAGAGCTTCCTAAACTATGGAGTAGAAAAGTAAGTCTTTTAATTATATTTAAAATATAATTATGTTATTTACTAAGATATTATTTTAGTAAATTTAAACTTAATTTAATTAAAGCTTAATTTATCTAAATTTAATAAATATAATAGATACTCTATAGCTAGAGTAGTATAATACCTAGATCTTTATTTAAGTAATATTTTATATTATATAGTATAGAATATATTTAGAGAAGAGGTATAAGATAGATAATTAATAATTTTAAAAGTAAATTCTAAATATAATATAAATATAATAAAACTATAATAATAATATAATTCTACTTCTATTGCTTCCGCATTTCGAGTAGTACTTTAAGCTTCTGAATTCGAGCGTTCTATAGCTCTAATTTAATAGTAAGGTTGTTATTAAGCTTATTATTAATAGACTAATTATCTTATTAATAGCGCTTAAGAGGTCCCTATTAGCTACTTATTATATTAGCCCGAGCACGCCTATATTATATTACTATTATATTCTCTCTATACTTTAGAGACTTACTTTTATTAGGCTTAAATACTAAGTAACTTTTACTAGGAATATATAAGTATACTAGATAATAAAGCGCTTAGGAGGGTATCCTTAATAACGATTATCTCGTAGCTAAGAGGTATTTATTTACCTTGCGTTATTTATTTTTAGCCTATTATAATTAGGTTAAAATCATATTTTAATTATAATTAACTTATAATTCCGAGGGGTTAAGCTTACTTAGGCTCTTGCTATAATACTTCGGTCCTAAAAGCTTAGTAAGGTTCCTTATACCTATATAATTAACTTAGCATTAATATATTCCTAGTTAATAATTCGAGCCCTATTTTATTAGAAGTATATATAAAATATATTAGGAATATATTACTTATATGTTAATAGCTTTCTTTAAATTAAGCCTCCTTCTATAGGTATACTTATACTAGTAACTTCCCTTAACTATATTTATTTATAGCTAAAGGGAATTCTAGATAGCTAGTGCTATTAATAAGATATAATAATTAAGGTATACTATTAATATTAGATTTAGCTTATATATTACCTATTGAGAGATAGGCCTATTCCCTTCTAAGTAACCTAAGAGACTTTTAATAATAGAACCCTAATAGAAATATATTTAACTTATATATAATTTTAGTTACTACTATTATATATTTACCTTTTATTTTAACTTCTAAGAGGCTTATTATAGCTTTATAAAGCTAATAATACTAGCTTACTTTAGGGTTATTCCAGGGACTAAGGAGAGCCTTAATACCCCGCTAAAAATAGACTTTATATAATATAATAGAGTTTTTAATCTACTACTACTAAGAACGCCTCTTAGGGTCTTTAGATAAGAGATAATACCTAAAGCCTATAAAGTTAATAATAGAATTATAATTAAGATATATTTATAATATACCTAAAAGCTATTAAGAATCTTAATTAAGTATAAGTATATTTATCGTTCCTAGGTAGTCTAGGTAATAATACCTCTACTGCAAAGGCTTAAAAAGATATTCCTCCTATAACTTCGAAAGCATCTTAAATATATAGAAGTAAAGTTATATTAATTCACTATTTATAAAGAAGTAGGTATAGATCTAGACTAACTTTATATAAGTAGTTTAGAAATATATTAGGAATATATTCTTACCCTATCCTATTACTATTAAAAGCCTAGCGAAAATAAGTTCCTAGTTCTCTACTCCTTTAATACGCTTAAACGATATATTAACCTCTATAGACTATTATTTTTAAAGTATTTAGAGCTATTTAGGGTAAAAGTAGTAAACTAGATAGTTTATACTATTAAAAAGAATATCTTAAATATACTAATATTATTACTAATATGCTCTAAATATAATAGAAAGAGTATATACCTAGGCCTTCCTATCCTTCTTAAGTAGGAAAAGCTACTAGACTAATATAATATAGTTACTTAGAGAATAGGTAAGAGCTTAAGACTTTATAATAAGCTTCCTAACCTTATTAACCTGCACTAAGCTAGTATATATATTACTAAAAGTAATAGTACTATACTTATTAAAGAGGTCTTAAATAATCGGGTTTATCACGAGCGACCCTATATTAAGATATATTAGTAATATATTTCTAATATCTTAAGGGTACCTTACTATATATTAGTCTTAGGTCTATAATTCCCTTGAGAATCTCTATTAGTTCCTTTAAGTAACCCTCTAGAATCTTGCTTAGAACTAGTAGTAGGTATAAGTATATGCTAATTAAAACCTATACTATATATAGTATCTCGTTTATATTTATTAGCATAATTAACTCGAACTGATAAGTATAGCTTATAGAAATTAACTTAACGTTTTTATTAAAGTAAGCCTTACCTATAGAAAAGGTAATTAGCATACCTTAATTATATCTCAATTATATTCTAAACATACTTTACTTATAATAACGCAGCTATCTTATTCGTTTTATAATAACTATATAGCAATAGCTCTCTATATTTAGAATAGCTAGGGCTTAAGCTTAGCTCCTAGGGTAAGTTTTTTTAATCTAACTACGTATAAATAGCTAAATCTTATAGGAATTAAATAGCGTCTTTACCCTTCTAAAAAAGTATTTCTAGCCGAATTAATACGAAGATACTTAGTAGTTATATCGGATTATAAAGCATAAACCCTCGATTATCTTTTAAGAATAAGACTAAGTTTAAAACGTATTTTAAATATAATTTGAAATATACCTAGAATGCATACTATTTTAAGTAATAAGTAGCTTTAATACCTCCTTAGTATAACTTACTAGTACTAAATTTATATTAGATTGCTTAAAACCACTAGATTACTTATTATTAGGTTACTAAAAAGGACTCTAGGTTATAGAGTAAACCTCTAGCCTTTTTATAGTAAGTTATAATAATATCTAGGGTATTAGAGGGATTAGTAACCTTAATCTCTCGGAGTTCTAGAGCTAATTTTAAGTAGATTTAAACCCTAGTATAATTTATAGCCCGCCTCTTATAGTAGGTTTAAAAGAATAATAAAAAGATTTCTTTCGCCTAGCTTAGCGCGCTAGTATATAAGTATTATACCTAGTTTATATTAGGTTAGTATTATAATAGGATTATAATTTACTTTAATATATAGTATTAAGAATACTCTTTATTCTAAATTTATCCTTACCTCTTAAGTTAATAATATATATAATACCTCTTAGAGAAGTAGATAGAAAGTTAGGAAACGACTCGTAGAATATCACCTCTTCTACTTTAATTAGATATATTATATTCTCTAAAAATAAGAATACTATAGGTCTTTTTACTTCTAACTTAGTATACTAAAAACACTTTAGTATTATATCTTAAATATACTTTAAGCTTATTCTAAGGTATACCTAAACGCGATCGTTATAGGATTGCTAGATATTATTTAATAGGTTCTAAATTATTAGCTAAATTCTATAAAGAATTACTATATACCTTATAATTATATTATCTACTTTATCTCTAGATATAATAAGTATAAAGTTAAGGGCTTTTTCCTCTTAAGATAACTCTTTAGTATCCTAGTATTAAGGCCTTTTAAGAAGCTAGAAAATATCTTATTTCTTAGTATCTATAATTATATTCTAATTATAATTCTTACTTATCTCTTCTTTATTTAGGATTATAGCTAGCTATAACTATCCGCTTAAGGATATAGCTATTATTATATAGAGACTAATTAGATTAAGCTATTAGGACTTAATATATATAATATAATATATAATAAGA
>JAVHLU010001262.1:0-33971 GCA_036785755.1 Colletotrichum ledebouriae | reverse complement strand
AGAGGGGATACTTATTATTATATTATAGCTAAGTAAGTAGACTTAGTAGTAGAAGCTAGGTAGGTTATTATATACCCTATAGAGTAGCCCTTCTTTGAGCAGGTCCTCCGCACTATTAAGGTAGAGGTAGCCTAGGCCCCTTAGGGCTTAAACGTCGGTAAGTATAGCTTATACTAAATAGAGAGAGCGTTGCTAACGACGGCATAGCTACGAAGGCGTTAGCTAACCCGATTAAATAAGAGGATAAAGATAGTAACGACTTCTAGTAGATAAAGCAGTAATAGAGGCGGTATTAGCAGCGTAGGTAGTGCGCAAGAGGAAAAGTTAATAGTTTCGTAGTCTATTAAATAATTAAAAACCACGTTATTATTAATATAAAGTTAAAGATCGTGAGGCTATCTAGTAGGGTATATATAAGTGCAGCTATGGTTAGGAAAGGTAGTCGGCAATTACGATCACGTGACCGAAGGCTATATATTATTAGGAGGCGCGGAGTTAGAAGGTCTATTGCACTTAAGCAGGTAAAATCACTATATAGTAGCCAGAGGCTATTATAAATATATATATATAAGGTTATTGCTATTATTAGAATTTATATAAACTTTTAAAGTATTTATTCTATAAAGGAAATACTTTTATAGTTATTATTTTTTGTTTTATAGGTATTAAAGTATTATTCAAGAGATATTATATAGGTATAAAACTATATATACTATAGTTATTTGTTAAGGTTTATATAAACCTTATAAGATTGTTATAGAAATTTTAAGACATACCTTCGGTATTCTTATAGATAATATATTAGCTCAAAAGTTAGCTGAAAATCCTGAATTTCATAAAAAGGCTAAGCATATTAATATAAAATATCATTTTACTAGGAATCTAGTTATAGAAGAAGAAATATTCCTCTTCTATATGCAGTCTAGTAATAATATTGCGGATATATTAACAAAGCCTTTAGGCAAGATAAGATTCCATAACCTATTAGGTATAATAGGTAATAATAAGAATAATAATAATATTAATAATAATAACAATATAAATATAAATAATAATAACCGCATTGAAGATCTAAATTACTAGACTGCAATAACAATAAAAGTCCAGTTTTTCTTTTTATACCTATAAGATTTAGGTTTTTAGGTTTTTCTACTAGTAATTATTATATAATACTCTAAGAATTTCCTCTTTATTTTTCCCACCGGGTTTTGAGAGTTTTTATATTAGAGTGAATAACTTATAAAGAGAGTATAATATAACGTAATATAATATCACATAATAATAAGCTATATATAAATAAAATATATACCTTACGGGGGGGTGTAAATACCGAAGATATATCTTAAAAGATTCTATAATAATCTTAAAAGGGTTATATAAACCTTAATAAATAACTATAGTATATATAGTTATATACTTATATATTATCTCTTTAATAATACTTTAATAACTATAAAATATAAAATAATAACTATAAAAGTATTTCCTTTTTGGAATAAATACTTTAAAAATCTATATAAATTCCAATAATAGCAATAACCTTATATATATATATATATATTTATAGTCCTTAGCTTTATACCTATAAATATACAGAAATTACGCACGGGTTATATAGTGAAATCAGCGCGATTTCTACTTAATAAGCTACTGCTCTGCAGTTATATTTTAGAATATCTTACCCCTCACTTCGTGAGGGTAGGATTTATAACTTAGAAACAATATTATTAGTATTTAACGATTTCTCTATCAATTAATTCCAGGAAAAATACCTCCTTATGCTTAAATTTATCAGCTTTTATCACCATATCACTCGGCCTATTAATATCTATTATTCAGGCTGTTTTACCGCCCCTTTTGCTACTTATATACCTATTCTTACACTTATTTATAATAGGTATTATAATCTCTAATATAATAGAGACTTAAGAGGTATATACTAATAAAGTAACTATATAAGAGGCCTATTAATAGAAATATTATATTAAAAGAGAGGCCTGCTATTAGGATCTTAAGCTTTATAAGGAGTATTTAGTAATAAAGAGGGTTATAATTAATAAGAGGATAAAGATATTAAACTTTAAATAGTAGCTCTATTATACTAAGAAGTTTAATAACTATATCCTATTTAATAATAATAACCCGTAATAGGCTAAACTAGAGAGAGAGGTATTTATAATAGATATATTTAACCCTAACTTAAAACCGCTACCTAAAGATATTATTAATTAAATAAACTACGCCTCCTACCCTCTTAGAGAGATTAATATTAATAACGCCCTTATAGAGGTAGCGTTACTCTTAATAGGGCTTAACTTTAACCCTAACTTCCTTAACGACCCTAATAATATAGTTAAAGAGGTCTCTAATAATAATAACGATAATAACCTTATTAATAATAATAATAATAAGGTTATTCTAGAACTAGAGCTACTACTATTAATAGTACTAGTAACTCTAACGCTAGCGCTAGGTTACTAGTTAAGATACTATAATATTAAGGGGGATATTAATTATTTTAGGGCTACTAGCGAAGTTAGCTATAGTATATTAACCCCCCCTTTAACGCAGAGGCCTTAAGAGGCGCTATATATAGCAAGTAATAATAGCATTATAATTAAACTATAAGCGATTAATAGTTATTAATCGAGAAGAGATATTAATATAATTTATATATAAGTTAATAGCCCTAAGTTAGAGCTATCGACTTATATAACTTTTAGTATTATATAAAGTTATATTTTTATATTTTTAATAGTTTAAGGTTATTAATAAATAATAGTTATATTAAAAAGTGAGGGTTTTAGTGTTTTAGCGTGGAAACGACTTTTTAGCGTGGTCGAGGGTTTTTTGCCCCCCTATATGAGTAGGGGGTATAAACGCGAGCCCGCGACGCCCCACACCCCCGGGTATCCCCACACGTCTACCTAGCTGCTGGGAGCGGCTGGAGAAATCGATGGTCGATGGGGCTTACAACGGGTAAGGCTTGATAACGCCGATCAATTTGCTGTGATTGGGCTTTATTTTGTGCCCATGGAATTGTTCGATGCGGGCAGGAGTCGTCGATTGAGGGAAGAGTCACCTTTCATCATTTGCCAATCATCTCATATTGATAATGGCGGCCGTGGGTTGATGTGGCGATGTGAGCGTCGCGTTTGCATATTGTTCGCCCCCTCCGCTGGCCTCCGTTGGGCATATCAAATCCACATCGCCGGTGCGTGATGTGGAGGAAAAAAAAAAAAAAAAAAAAAAAAAAAGCACACTCGCGACGAACAGAAAGTGGTGCTTTTTGTGTGCGTATGCGTGTGTTTTGCGCCGGCACTTGGAACACCCGATATAATGTGCGGAGGCCGAGCTATTGCTACTCAGAGACACCCACCGAGAAACCGCAGAGGGCGGACTAACGGCCAGCAGCCACTATTGGAGTTTTTAAGTGATATATTCAGGTTGATGTTTTGGGCCCCGAGGGAGGACCACGATCAGTAGGCCGGCGGTTTAGTCACGCCATGGGAATATGAGTCTTCGCGCTCGCTGGCAGGATGGGGATTCCTTCGTCTGATCACGATGCCTCGGAGAATTGATCGATACCGGACAGGGAACTCGATGGCCAATGTGAGTCTACCCCTCCGACCCGTTCCCCCCTTATTAATGCCGGCCACGCCTTCTGACTCTTCAATGATACTAACCGCAGTACCTATCGGTGCGCAGTAGCGACCTCGGGTAGCCATTGACTAATGCGCGGCAGAGGCAGCGAGACCCCGTGGCCGCTTAGACAAAGAGGAAGAAATGCGAGACACTGACACACGCACCAGCTTTGATATGTATCGCGGCTCGATTATCTGATTCTGATAGTTGTATAATTTACCTTCTCGCAAGGGTCCTTCCTCAACGAGCCGAAAAAGGAGTCCGTCGACCGTGCCGAGCCCGAGCGCTCGATCCGGCCTGATGATTGGTCGCGCTGTCTCAAGTTGTGCCCGCGTCAGTTCTCTTTGCGCAAAATCGCTGGGCATGAGACGACACTCAAGGGGCCCAGGCGGGGTGTGAAGGAAGGGGGGGCGTGTGGGATTCTGGCTTCGGCAAGTGTCTCTCTATTTCCTCCTTAATAAAGTTGGGCAAAAGGAGATGGAGGTCGCGGGGCCGAATGCGAGGCTTATAATGCGAGGACGGTGGACGAGGAGGCTTCGGGGCCGCAGCTCACCACACGGAGTGGGCTCCTCGGGCGCGGGCGGACCTATGGGGATCGCAACGGGATTTCGCACTGAATTGGTATTCGGGCGCGAATATGGGGAGAAAGGGAAGACTCCAGGCATGGAAATAAGCCTCACGACTTCCCCGACGTACTTTTACCGCGAGTTTGAGGATGACTGTCCTTGGGGCATTGGCTTGTGTTTTACGTCATGTGTTGATGTTCAAAATGCTGGGCAGATACCTCGAACGCCGACAAAACAGCCTACCCGCCCGAGGCCACAGATGACTGTCTGATGCAGCCTGGCGTCGTTCCCGCTGTTGTGCTCACCATACATACCATCTTCCCGTCAGCAAACCTCCACGTCGGTAGGGTCAGACAGCGCTAGACAGCGCTAACAGCTCACACACGGACTAGCCGGCGTGAAGTGGTTGGTGGTGATGTGTACGCGCAACGGGAGCAGTAACAAGGGAGGCTCGCCTGGCTTGCTGCAGCCTCAGCCACGGGCGCGTTTCTGATGGTGAGATATTGGAGAATTGGCGCCAGGGTTTGACAAGGCCATACACAATTTGTAGGCGGGCTTGCGTGGTCAGAATCTGCATGATTTCTCACTTTGGGCAATTCTACTGCCTGTCTCCGGGAAAGGAGGGGTTTGATTCGACGACCGACTGGGGGATGTTGCATTCTTTCCCATATCTGTGCTGTCTTTTGGCTCGTGAATGATAACGAGTACGGGACGGACGGGACGGACGGGGAGGAGGTTTAGGGTCTCGCAACGTGAGGGGCCGGGAATGTTGTAGAGTGGCATCGATGCGTGATGTTCCCGTTTCGAACACGACGACGCCATGCGAGATGGCCGATGGAAGCACCTGACGAGGGGCCCTTCCTAATTAGCATCCTCGCGCATTCTTCCCAACAATGCTGCCGCGCATAGTGCGTGCCTAGGTTATAGCTTTTTTTTTTTTTTCGTGCAAGAGCTGGAGGGGCCGAGGAATGCTCGGCGCCGGGGAAAAGCTTCTTGGGTGAGATTGTGCAGTGGTTGGCTGAGCTGAGCTGAGCTGAGTTGAGCTTACTGCCGCCCCTGGGTGAGGAACGCGAACACGCGAGAGGAACTCCGACACCTCTTTACTCGCATACAACCACATCACTTATGCTATCGTCCCCATCCCTGGTCTCTGCCCTATGGAAGTCACTAACTGACATTGACTTGACAAGTTGTTCGACACAAGCCAATCTGAGAGGTGCGTCGCGAACGAGACAGCATCGAGAGATGGGACGGTGCAAGGATCAGGCTTTACGGTAAGCACACGGCCACTCAGGAACGCGAGCCACACACCACGAGAGACAGAAAACGAAAAGCTGAAGAAAACGGGGCCCCTGGTTGGGAATCGCGAAAAGGATGGGAGATCGACCAGGGTGGGGTCTCGGGACGCGGCCCAAGGATCGAGAGTTTGCGGAAGTCATCACACGCCTTACCGTTTTGGGGGCAGTTTTCGTCTCTCAGTCACACTTGCTACCATGTGGTTGACTCCGTAACACCCGGTGGTCCCGTCTGACAATCCGTCACTGCCGAGCCTCTTGTCCTGTGCCTGTTATATGCATAGACGGTGGATAAGGCGAGATGTCCACTGTAACAGCCACACCCCTCGCCCGTGGCAGGCTGACCAACGCATTGACCAACCACGAGACCTTGTGGCTTGGAGCTCTTGAGGAACTGCCGTCTACACGGTTCTTGGGAATAGGCGAACGCGGCAGTCTTGCCCAGATCTGCTAGCCCAGAAAATCAACGAAAGAAAGAAAGAAAGGCCGGCGAGAGAACGCCGAGGAAGGGTGCTGGGAGAGGGGTAAACAGAGTTCCTGTCTAGGTGGTGCCTCGAAGGCTTTGACGGGCGCGGGGAGGGGAAACTGAGGGGGATTGAGGTGTTGATTGGAAATTGGAAAATGCCATGGCGGGAAGTCTGTATCTGAGAAGAATCTGAGAAACACGCACGTCGCTCGTCTCGTGGTCGTGGGACGGATGCCGCGGCGGAGCTTCGTCGCCGCCAACTGGCTGTTGTAATTGTTGGTGTGCTGTCTGAGGCGCTGCTCGGTGAAGGCCTGTCATCTCCCTGCCTGGCCAGCCATGGTGGTCTCCCGCAGTGCTTCCGTAGACGTTCATGTTAAGTTCGTGCCTTGATAGAGTTCCCAATTTTAGGGTTCAATTTCGAGATTGATGGTGCGCTGCACGCTTTCTCCCCCCACCCCTTCTTCCCGGGTCATCTCGGCGGAATTCTATCAAAGCACGTTCTGACCGAGTTCCTGCTCGCGATAGATCGAATTTCCTTGCAGCAGCCTCAGGACTCGGCGTGTCTGGGGTGAATCGCCAACCTTGCGTGAAGCGGACTTTCAACCCTAGGCAGGGCCTCGCTTGCCCCCTCAACCCACCCCTCCCCGAGGAGCAGAGTCAATGGCATGAATTGTGGGTGGCCAAAAGGTACCTGAAGAGAAACAAACAACTCTTACTTCGTAACCTTTATGTCTGAAAAAAAAACGGGGTCTTTTCCACGCCGAATGATGAATAAAAACTTAGCAGTAGTTACTGACTACCTTAACGATTTTGATCAAAACCTTGAACTGACAACAAACAACTCGGTGAGAAAATAGCGCTAAAGCAAACGCAGATTAATAAAAAGCTGGTCCATGCGCTTCCCTTCGT
Organism: Colletotrichum ledebouriae; assembly: GCA_036785755.1. Classification (NCBI taxonomy): domain Eukaryota; kingdom Fungi; phylum Ascomycota; class Sordariomycetes; order Glomerellales; family Glomerellaceae; genus Colletotrichum; species Colletotrichum ledebouriae. Next base: position 27,090 of record JAVHLU010001262.1, on the reverse strand, counting down.
TGCTGTTTGCTGCCTGCCTTTGGTGTTGGTCTCTGCTTCCATTCGGGGTCCATGGACCGCTCCTTGGTATGTTGGTCTCCAGTTGGAATATACAAGAGACAGCACCGCCTGTAAGCCAAAGAAATTCCCCGACCCCGGGTCCCCGGGGTCCCCGACGCGATGGAGCCCGTCGCTTCGCCGAGGGATATGGAGTCCATGGATAGCTCTGGGACCCCGAGTTGAACAATCCTTTGACTCTCGCTCTCGTCGACACAGCCCTCGGGATGAGAGGGTAAGGATACGGCCAATAAGGAGTAAAGAGGCACATGCGTGGCGCAACCACCACCAGCAGCAGCAGTCTTGTCAAACCATATCCTAGAGGGATAGCCCCAGCAGATATCAGCCACGAGGAAAAGGGTCACACCCGGCGCTGCTCAATGGAAGCCGACTTCTCCTGTGACCGTAAACCCCGGGACCCCTACAGCAGCAGTTTGCGGCAACATGCAATCCCTTTCCACAGTCGCATGGTTCGGGCCCTCCGTCCGTCCCAAGGCCACTCAGAGTTCAAACTTCAAAGACGTTCCCGCGCAGTGGATACCAAAGTGTCCGCGCGCATGCGCGTACGCGAAAAGTGTGTTTACCATCATTTTGAGGGAGAGCATATTGATGCTACTGTAATAGTGCAACATCAATCCCAGACGCTCATCGGGCGACCCGGTTCTATCCAGTCGTCGCAAATATCCTGAGGTCTGATCAAAGGATTGCGAACGTCCCCAGAGGAGCGAGACGATAGTCCACCATCGGGGATCCGTCGACGATCTGGGGTGCTCCCCGTCATTGCACTTGGCCTTCATCTCCTCCCTCCTACGAAGTACTTCAACGCCCTCTAGTGTGTGTACGTGTGTGCGTGCAGATTGTGCTGGCGGCGAGCCGCGGCCCCCCGGGGGATTCCCATGTCCGCTCCAGGAAAGATGGGAATTCTTTGGCATATTCGGGGGTATATCGAAACGTGAAACCTCAAACTGGTGCCTTTCAAAAAAAAAAGGCTCCAGTTCTCGTCTAAGTTGCCGTGCGATCTCCCTTGCTTCGGCTTCATTGGAAGAGAGCTGCCCTCCACACCCACGTGCGGCCGTCCTATGGGACGCCTACATTCCACGTCTCGATGGAATTGAGGGCTTTCGAGAACGAAAGGGACCAGCGACAGTCGGCGCAACAGGTTCAAAGCCAGCTCCGCCGTTTTGTGACCTGACTAGTCCCTCATGTCAGAGTGTCCCCTCCTTCCTCGCCTCGCCTCGGACCCCAGAGGTCCTGTAATCGAGACGCGCAATCAAGCCACTCTCGACCAGCGTCTCGGACTGATGAGCTCTCAGTATTGTCTCGGGGGCCCCTGGGCATCTGCAATGGCTGAACCTCCATGAGTCCGATTGAACATTGCGACGTAGACATGGGAAAGGGGAGCAAGAGGAGGTCCAGAAGGATGATTGATCATATTATTCTATGTTTGGACCCTGAATTCTCCAGATAGAAGGAATACTAAAAAGTCCCCGATGTCCCCTCCCCAACATTCATCTGCTGCTCCCGCCCCCAGTCGAAACGCATCCATTTGCTGTCGTTGAATTCATCGACAAACGTTTCCTTACTTTTCTTCTTTTTTGACTCTTACCAACACATACGGCTGGCTCGTTGCTTGAACCAGCTTCCCACTGGTCTGAGGAAAAAAAAAAAAAAAAAAAAACCGAGTGCTCCTTGAAGGATTACGCCCTAGAACATCCTCGAAGGACACGCTTACGCAGTGCGGCAGCGAAACAGGCCTCATAACGAAGCGAAGAGCAGGCCTCAGAATCTATCGAAACCCAAGACAACTTACCTTACGATTACATACAGCCTACACGTGTACAGTAGCGGCACCGCCCAAGACTAGTCGACTCAGAACTCTTGTGGCCGACGCGTCGAGATCGACTCGACCAATCATCGTCAACCATCCCACTCTTCCTCTACACTGCCATCTCGGCTTTGCTGTTGCCAAGCAGCACGCGCCCCTTCCTGCTCAGCTGGCGCCCCGGTAGAGCGAATTCGTCCTCGTACGACTCTCCCCTTTCCTGCATCATTCCCACCCCCTTCATTTCTTGCATAAGTGCACTCGCATCTACCGTAATGAAATGCAACATGGGCTAACGCAAGGCCGCCGCCGTCCCCAGGACACAAGTAACTTTACGGCCGCACAACCGTAACATCGCACCGTCTCCGAGTCGCCCACGACCGTCTCCTGCCCTTCTCCACACACACACCATCTGGCTACTGCGTACAGAGGACAGCTTCCTTTGCTCTGCACAACTTCACCACACGCCCGTTCCGGACAGGACACCCCTCCTATTCTCCCTCCTTCCCTCGGCTTGGCTAGAACACCACACATCCTTGTCCCGCTGAACAGCACCACCTACGCTGCGCGCCCCTACCACTATCGGAGGCTTTTTTCCTTCCCTCTGCACAAAAACATTGTCGGACACGGAGGTGACTGAGCGACCGCTGCCTGTCTGCTGCCGACATTTCCAGAGTGTCCGCAGCTTTTGCACAATCAGTCGATCCCACACACCCCCAATAAGACCGCACACCCTGACAGACCAGACAGTTCACCCCCCAGTCCTCATTTCACTCCTTTTTTCCCTTCTCAGGCTACCCTCCCCTTGCCTACCCACCCCCCTCTTGGGTTTGGCACACACTCTCTCTTATCCTCCCCAGGCTACTCTCTCTATATATTATCAAGCACTCCCACAATCACTTACACATGCCTCACCTTCCAAGATTCTTGACTTCAAACAAGCAAACCTCCAACACCCAACAACACCAAGCCATACCGAGGTGCCAGCTACTACCAACAACTACATAGATCACTCAACATAACAACAATATGCCTTCGAGCTCACGACCCGCCAAGATTCACTACAGCTCCTCTTCCTCTTCCGACTCCGACGTCTCATCAGCGTCCTCTTCCTACAGACAAAGCATGGACTCCGTCGCTAGACCGATTGCCTCCGTCGAGGTCCTCCGCTGTCTTCGCTGCGCAAGGTCCGTCGAGGCTACTTCAACCGACGACTCCAGCTCTACTGGCATGGTTCGCATCGCGCACAACTTGTATTATTGCGAACGCTGCGCCAAGATGGTTGGCTACAAGTGATTTAAAGCCTACCAGGCTTGGTGACGGAAAGGAAACGGCGAACAACACACCCAACAACAACAAATACCACCTACCAACGGAGGATGAGGCCACCACCAGCGCCACGATGACATAGGACGGTCATCACATCAACCTGGAGCAAGACGGGGGCCAGATCATTCGCAAGACCATGGGCGCATGCGTCGTCATTCAGAGCTACAGAAGACCAGTGAAGGGCCCTGACTCAACTTCGGGCGATGACCTCGATCTCACTCAGCTCTGGATCCTTGGGCCTCACTGTCTCCTATTTGCTTCAGCGTTAGGATAGCAACGTGAGTCCCACGCTAGGATCCCAGGACAAGCCACAGGCCGGCGATCCCAGACTGCGTTTGAGTTTGCTCTAAGCTCCGCGGAATGGGAACGACGCCGTCGGCGGGGCCGTGTCGTCCCCTGGTTTACCGCGAAGGGCCGCCGATCATCTGCACGGCGGCATATTGCGGCGGCCGGGCTTGCGTTAGCTCAAATTCTTCAGATTTTTTTTTTTTCCGTCCAACTGGCATCAGTTGGGCATCTGGAGGGCGGCTATTCGGGTACGAGCAAGAGGGCCAAAAAAAAGATGCTTTTCGAATGGCATTAGCCAGTGGGTCTCGTGACCCGCTCGCTGTTGGGTACTTCTCGACCTTGCTCGATATCGACCACGATGAAACAAATCCACACGACCCCCCATGAACACGACCCAAACACAGGCATAGCACAGTCAAGCAACGTGGGCACGAAAATATCCTGCGTAACACCCAACACATGTGTATGCAATCAATCAATTGCCAACCAACAGGATTATCAACAACATCATGTGTCTGAGATTTCTTTGTCACCTGTTTGCCGGCCACCGACGTACGTTGAAGAACGGACTCGCTTGAGCCGCCGCCGACTCGGCGCCGACGACATTTCCAGGATCCTGCCCCACTCTGTGCGGGTCACAGCCAATCACTACTCTTAAACCATGGTACTGTCATGGCTTGACTTGATCTGGCAGCCGTCTCCACTGCGGATGATTTACTCACCTTCCAATCCCGCATGAAAGATTGTTTGAAAAGAGATCTCGTTGTGGTTGGGCAACTCTCAGTTCCACCCAACGGTGGCTGAGTGCATTTCGGCTCTCACCGCAGCCTTCTGGAACTTTGGTTACCTTCTTTTCGTCTCTTCACAAACGAATCGCTGGCGTATTCTCAATTCTATTCTCGGGCAGGGCCATACTTTCCCAGGGTTAGTGATCCTGCATCTCGGGGTCTCCCATTGGTCGGACTGGGCACTGGACAGTCCTACCTCTCTCCGTCCTCGGCCGGTGATTGGTCCGTCGTCCGTCCGCCCCTTCCGCTCTCGGCAAAACCAACGAAGCACCGCTGGGGAACCAGGCAGCAGTTTCAGTACGCTATAGGTCACCGCTGCTCTGCGTCCGCCGTTTGCGGCCGACGAACGCACCTACGCACGTTCGCACTGCGCCCGCCTCGGCTTCCTAGCATGGATGTTCTGTTAGAGCAGTTTTCGTCTAAAAAAGGATACGAGATCCACGACAGGAGATGCCACCGCTTTACGGATACTTGCGATGCAAATTGCAATTGCCGACATTTGCGCCCAACTTTCTCTAGGGGTCCCTCCACTTTCGCGTCAAAGACTTCGCTGGCCATTTTGCTAGCGCTTTATGCGACGATAAGACGTCATCGTGCATGATGCTCCAGAGCACTGGAAACCACTTTTGCTCACGCACCCCTCAATCTCTCTGCTGCGACGCGACTCGAGAGAGATGCAACCCTCGATGATCGGCTTGGCGCCCGCGAGTGGGATTGGCTACGGGACAGCTGGCGAGTCTTGGGGAGACTTGGAGAAGAGGGGTCGCAGACGGAACACTTGTCGACGATTCGGACGTCATTGGGGAATCATGGGGGTCCTGTTCCCGCACAACAAGATTTGACGGATTCAAGGCCCGCCAATCACGGATGACCACCTCTATTAGTGTCTCGAGCGCCGGCGTTCCTCTGACGTCGACGCGCATGAGCGCTTGTTTTCTTCTTCATTTACTTTCTCTCTTTCTATATTCTTTGTGTGGGGCAGGCTGAAGCGGAATGGGAATGGCATCATGAGAACGGGACTTGGCGTTTATGAGACGGGCGAATGGGAAAAAGAAACATGTGTACCACAAATACCCTCTGTGGTTTGGACGAAAACTTGTCTTGGTATATCGCATCCTAAAAGCGGCGGGGCTATCTTTTTTGTTGATTTGGGCGATTGGGAGGACAGTATGCAGATACCAAACCAACCGGTTAGTGACAATGCAAATCACGAAACGAAGCATCAAGAATCAAATGAAGCAAATCAGAAACGCATCTCATCTCCTCCAGTCTCGCTTCGTGATGACCACAATCCTGAGGCCAATGAGTCCCCACAAGCATGAAAAGTGTTCGACTCAGAGCCGCTGAGAAATGTTTTCTTCCGCCTTGGCCGGAAAACTTCCGAGGACTTGTTCTCAGCGAGGAGGGTCCCGCCGATAATGGATGGGGGTTATGCCTGGAAGTCGTATTTTTTCCGTCTTCAATTTTCTCGTTATTCCCCCACGGACAGACAGCTTAGGGTTGAGCCTGCCGGGCTAATCCTCATCAACAGACCTCCTTTCTGAAACACGCGCTCCAAGGGAGGCCGCTTGAACGTCTCGCGGGGCATTGTTGTCGAAAAGAGGAGTAACCAAGTCAGTCGGCGGCGTCGATGCTCAGTGAGCAGAGCAACCTCTTTCGGCGAGCTTGGCAATGGTCCTCCCGCGCAGCCAGCGTCCGCGTCTCGTTTGCTACCGTCTTCGAGAGCGCTCTTGCGCGTACTTGATGTGACCTCAACTCGTACGAGGCGCTGTGCAGATTTACGATAGTGTGTGTGCGCTTTTGGTGGTGGCTGTGAGATGCATGAACGAAGACAGACAGACAGACAGCTGCCAGCGAGCTGTATAGACCGGATGGCAGCAGAAGCAACGTCCATTACAGCGGAGCACCACAGCCGCAACAAGAACACCAACTTGAACCGCATCAATCCATCAACACCACTACCGCAGCAGCAGCAGCAGCAGCAGCAGCAGCAGGAGTGGCATAACTGTGGAATAATGATCATCGGTTCTGCGGCGGTAGGGTATATGCTCGCGGTTCGTTCGGGCATGTCCGTTACGAAAACGAGGGAAAGCCACCTCAGCCCTGCCTCGCTTGGTCCTCGAGGATGTATCGGGTAGGAATGGCATCGTGTCGTGAGGATCCGAGGGAGGGCAGGCCGGAACATGGCGAGACCGGCTAAAGAAGCTACCTACTACCTTGAGCGTCGTTCCGTAGGTTCACTTTTCGCAACTCGGCGGCCTTGAGGTTCAGGTGAAAAAAAAAAAACCAAGGTCGATGGGTCGACGAAGGCGACTCGCGACAAGGTCAGCCCTTTGTCGAAGCATCGTGGACGGGTGGCATTCCACGGAGTAAGGTTCGTCGCATTGTAGCATGGTGGCAGATTTCCCCGGAGGCTGTTGAATGTTCGGGAGCCGGCCTCTGGACGAGCGTGTCCTGGATAGCGATACCCTTTTTTTTTTCTCTGTCTTTTTACCACCAGCGCGGGTTTCCTCGACGGACGCTTTGCCTCACGGGCCTTGCCATATTAACAGGTACCGATGATCATATTCCCATAATAGGTGTCTATAGTACCACCAGCGCTACCAAGAAGGGATGTTGGTTGTAGTCTTCGTGGAGAACCAAGGTATGATCACCACGGCAGGTCTTTTCCTCCACAGCATAGGGAAATCAGCTCGGGGGGGCCATACGGAGAAAGAGAGAGAGAGAGAGAGAGCTTCAGCTTGACATGGTGTAGGGTTGCGCATGAAGCGAGAGCGGCGTACGGATACTCAAAGATATGGTTGGGGTTGGGGTTGGTGTTTCACAAGCTGAACATCACCATCATACTCTTTGCTTTGGCGTCCTTAAGCTGCACGTGTTATTGAAGGGACGGGTTTTGGATCATCGGCGCATCGCCGTGGGGTTTCGATGGCGGGGGAGGCTTTGCAAGGCTGCGGCTGTCACGACATTTTTTTTTTTCTTTACGGTGGCAAGGCGAGACAGCGGCTGAGAGGATTTGCTGCTGCGACGGGGCCAGGGACGGTTTTGGGATAACGGGGCTCGCTGACTCGGATGTAAAAAGAAGAAGTATGCCAGAATATCGTACTCCATCGCGAAAGGGGTAGTCAGTCAGTTCTTCTGGGAACAACCCACGACGTTACGAGGGGGACACAGCTTGTAGCGGTGTCATCACGACACGACCATTCTGGGATCAGAGGGATGTAACGGTTCGGACCCAAATGAAGACGATAGCTGCAACACCAGTCATGCACATGTCGTTGACTCGTGGCGAACTTGTCAGCTCTATTTTCTGGAGAAGGCTGATTGTGCCTGTTTGAGATTGATGGGTAGCGATCTATAATACCTTTTAATGTGAGAGGTGACGATTGATTGTGATGTGCTAATTTTGGGCCGATGGGAAAGAGGGTCCGTTTCTTTGACGTTGGCTTTTTCCTTGCTTTTTTTTTTTTTTTTTTTTCTTTTCCTCTTTTCCTCTCTCTCTTGGAGGGCCACTGACCCGATGCGCTGGAGCGTCACTTTTATTTTTGGTGAGTACGGACACCGGATGACGGACAGCTCCTCTTTTTGGGTCTTTGGAGGTGCGTTCTTTATTGAGGAAATTCTCAATTTGGTCAGGATCTTCGGCGCGAGTCTGGTTTGGGGTGGAGGTCGGAGGGGGCAGCTGAGGTTCCGATGAACAAGGCTTGTCTTGATGTGATGACTTGCCGTCATGATTGCTCAATTGAGATGCGCGAGAAGCTGGTTTTGAAAGAGTCCGACCTGTTTTGGCGGCCTCCTCCTTGGATAATCTTGTTTCTTATCTCGTGTCTGCATGAGATGGTGATAACCAGAGTTGTGGTGTTCGCACTTCGTCTAGGTCCACCCGGCGGCATGTGGTAGACTTATCTCGCGGTGATCTTGGACCCTGGAGATCTATGTGTGTGTGTGTGCTTCTGCTGCATACAGTATTGGAAATTATGGGGTTTCTGTCAGGATCTTGTCATGAATCTTGAGACCCCCCTTCCCGTCCCGTATCGGAGGGGACGAAAGAGAGACACTGAGGCTGTCTGCCGAATTACGAACACAAGGATAGGACATGCCGACATGTGAGGCTGTGAAGCGAGTGCATGTTTTGTTTCTCAACACCCGCAGAAATGAGGCTGGCGCTGTCTTGCGGGACTAGAAGACCTTTTTCGGGCCCTGGGGAGCAGTGAGAAGAACCTGACTTGACGGTGGTGTGCAGCGTGTATTGGCTGGCTATGCCTGCAGTGCACATCCGGCCAGAGGGCAAGGGGCTCGCCCACCCGTTCCCAGCCTCCCACCCGACTTCACTGTTCCCCGCAGAACCGTACCGTTCCCCCAGTTGCGCTGCCACCGACGCGACACGCCCTCCCTGCTCCTCATGACACGCCCTGGAGCATTGTCCGTACGGCGGCATCGTCGCGACCGGCGAGGACGGGGTTGCTCTCAGGCCATTGTGAACACCGTTTTCGCGGGCTCGGGCGCGCGCTCCGTCCAGGGTTACCGGGGCAGGCACCGAGGTCCGAAAGGGAAGCAGAAATGCAATAATCAGAGCATGGTTACGGTGATGATCGATTCAACTATGATGACATGGACGGTGAGTTCATGGCTTCACTGACAGCGCACTCCGATTCTGACGACGGCCAGAAATGATGGGTGACGAGGTCTTTGCCGCGCGTTTCGTGCAGCATACCAAGACTGATACTGACCGAAAGTACTAGCTTTTTTTCGTACTCTAATCTAACCGGATTTCCGGTAAGTATTCTTGAAGGGCAGGCAGTGCGCAATAAACTCGTCTGATGTTTATCATCATCATCATCCTTTCTCCTTTACATAGGCTTTCCGTGGGAAAAGCCGGCTCCGGGTGCCACGGAGCGGACGTGGCGGGGTTTACAGGAATTAAGCAACATGCAGTATGTGCCGTTTGACACGGTCATGGGCTGATGTTTCCTCCATCGTACCATGGGGAAACCGTCTTTCGATAATGATGCACTTCATCTCGATTGCGGAGGTGATGCATGTAATTCCATGCTCGCTTCGAGCACGTCGAAACGCAGCGCTTACAGAAATTCGCCAGTCGGTAAAGCAAAGGAAAAAGAATTGTGGTCAGAAGTGCCTTGACTTTATGGCTGGATGATGCTATTCGGAACCACACCGGAGTCCACTTGCCGCAATCAATCTGTAAATGTGACTGCACAAAGTGGTGCACTAGTTCCCACATGCCACGCAACTGATTGAGTCAAGCTGCCGAGACCCTTGCCCCCAATTTCGCACGAGTCGCGGCAGACGGTTCGCGAGGTTCGACCGTGTCACATTGCCCGCGTTACGCAGTTTTGTGGGTTCGCAATCTTGGTTTGACCCTTTGGGGTTGCGAGGTCAAGTTTGAACTCGCATCCCGTCAGGGTCTTTCAGACTGCTAGGCGTTCGCGCTTACACTTTCAAACCGATGCGAATGACACCGTCACGGCCGGTATGACAGAGGAGCCCCCCCCTAACACCTTCGCAACGACAAAGCCGCGGCCGTAACGGTCTAGACTTCCCCGGCGCGGCGTTTTCTCTCTTTCTCCAGGGCGATCTTCCATTTCGCCTGGAGTTTTGTTAGAGTGTGGTCTTACCGCGATTTTGAGGCTTCCTCGGGAGGCGTCTTTGGGGGTGTGACGTGGGAGTCGTGTTTGTAAATATTTGGCTTGGCTCGGTGTTGGAACCAACAATGGTAAACCACCCGGTAGTCCAGAGTCCTAAATAAAAAGGTCCTGGACGAGACGAGACGAGACTTCCTAAGCGGGATGGCAGAGAGATAGAGAGGGAAGGGCACGACCGAGAGCCGCTCGACGCAGGAATCGTGGCGTCTTAGATCTGGAGTCCCACCCGTCTTCCTCGGAATCCGTTTTTTTTTTTTTTTTTTGGACTCTTTCGACGTCGCGGACGCTTGAGGAAGACGGCTTTTCGGACGGTTCCCTCCTCGGCAGCCTCGGCATATTGGTGACGGGACTTGTGCTGAGGCTCAACGAGACGGCGCAGGGGTTTGGCGTCTTTGCGCGGGACTTTTAGGCGTCATGCCCCTGATGACGATGACGAGTGGAGGGTGTGATGGTGCGCGCCGAGTGATGTCGCGCGCTTGTTGACCTGGGACGGCTAACACGGGGACGAAGGACGCTACGAGCAGACCGGTCGCGAATAGCTTCATGGACTTGCGCGTGTTCCCGTCGTTCACTTGGGACTCGACCGTCTCTGCGCATCTACCCGAACAAAGCCACCGTTGGCGCCTGACTCAAATACCCAACCCGTGGGTTCGGGCTGCCGGGCATAGAAAAGACCTCTACTGTACACCGCACTTTTCGAGGCCCCATCTCTGTGAAAAACTTTAAACCTGATCTTCGCTGCATGTAATCAACATCGATCAGGCGGGGCGCGAATGCGAGCCGCTTTCAACCAACGAGTTACGACACAGGACGATAGCCAAAAGAAAAAAAAAAAAAAAAGGAAAAAAAAAAGGAAAAGTCTTACTCGCAACCCGAGTTGCCAGCAGATTCATACACCGAAATGCCACTTTTCAGAGACGTGGCTGCGCCTGATCTCGGACCCCGGACCCGGCCTGCTCGTTGCCACAGGTCTCACAGCAGTCCCAGCCCGGCCAAACAGACGACAAGCCAAACAGATGACGGCCACCTAATAACCTTGGAGGCACGGGATTTCGTCACCAGGGATCTGGTCTGGCGTCAGAACCAATTCATTTGCAACACACAGACGGTCCAACACCGCATCCTTCCAAGACATGCTGGCGCGGCTGGGCCCAATTGACGCTGGGCGGGCGTGTAAAAGACACAGTGGCTTGTCTCCAGGGGGGTCAAGAAAGTCAAGAAAACTTGTAGGGTCAGGGTGGCAGGACATCATGAAGGGTCAGGGAGTGTGCATCTCGAGATCGTGTTTCCCAGACGAGGATGGTCCGTCTCCTCGCAATGTGCAAAGGGTGCAAAGGTCCCTTACCTCAATATCTTCCTCATCGGTCGTCCGGTGACAATGTCCATTTGAGGAAAGGCGATGACGGAGGGATCCGGGGGGGGGGAACCCTTTAGACTTCTCGCGATGTGTAAGACCTTGGAGGTGTGGGGAGAAATAAAGTCCCCAATCCGAATTCCAAGGACTAAGACGTACCCTTGTCTCCGCATAGCATGGCATAGCATGCTGCTTACCTTGCCTTGCCGTACATCTCTAGCGCGCGCCCTCTATGTTGATATTTGTAAATCATTCTGGCGTCCTGCCAAGCCGAGAAGGGAATAGGGGGTGCGGTCTTTCTATTGCGATATGGAATAGTTCTAGTTCTTCTCTAATGGTGTGGTGGGTGAGGTAACTCAAGACCTATTGAGTAGCGAGGCCCGGGGGTGACTGAGGTCATCGTGCATGACAAGGCCACCGTTGATTGGCGCCTCCGTTTTTGCCGGGTTGGACTTCTGGCCCGTTCTGCGGTTCAAGCAGTCCTGGTTCCGCCTCCTTTTTTTCAGTTGTCATTTCACAAAAGCACGGAAACGGAGGCGGAGGCGGAGAGGGTCGAACCAAGGAAAAACCAGGGTCACGATATCCTGTTTTGGGGGCGGGCAAGGCGTGTGTTTGGTTGCTGCATATCCTTCTGCAAACTACTACCCCGGACTTCTGAATAGTTGCAGATGGATGGGGACTAGGCATACACCTCGCGGTCTCGATCTGTTCCCAAAAAAGGTCCAATGAAAACCCTCGAAATCGTTCACAAACCATGGGGGAAAGCACCGCGGACGAGACGAGACGAGGCCAGACCAGACCAGAGCCTCATCAGCTTTTTCTTCAGCTCCATGGAGAAAGAAGCTAGTACCAATATCAACGTGCATCGCAAACATGATGGGTTTCCAGCTCCGAGTTTTGCCTCCCGCCCCCATGAAATTGCCTTCCCGAACCCTACCTTTGCCTTAAAGTCAGGGGCCCTGGGCAGTTCACATCAGTCACACCCCAGGTTCCAGACCAAGCGGCCATCGAGGGCAACGGGTCGACCATGGGTCCAGACCATGCCTGGCCCGTGTTGCCTTCCCAAGCCTGACGGTGGTCCAGACCGGTCCATGGGGAAAAAGACCGGGAGACGTTCTGGCTAGCAGACTGAATGGAACCGTCGGGACTCGGGAGTGCCTGTTCGCAGAGTGTTCTGGAGAGGTCTCGTGATATGCGCTGGCAATTTTAGTGACATGCTCAAGGGCGTCGTTGCGTTCTTCGCTGCTTGCAACACCAACAGCTGAGCCAGACATGTGGATCAGTTGATTTGTGAATGCCCTCTTCCGTGAGGAACAGCCCATTTGCGCAAAAGGCGTGTAAGTAAAAGTGATCAACCTCAATAATCGCCTTCCACATGTACATGAACCATATCGATTTTCCCATCCCAACAGCCTCGCTCAACTCGTCAGTGAAAATGAAAAAGGCCATTCATCGTACGGTGTCTTCATCAGGGGGGGGGAAAAAGGGTCCTAGCGGGTGATCACACGTCTCGTTCCAGCCCGCCGCCATCGCAAACAATGCGAGCCTCAAGCAGAATTGACTGCAGCAATCTACGGATACCAAATGCAGCAAGTTTTTTTTCCCGCCTCTCTTTGATCAGCGCACGCGCGCAACATGCGCCTCGCGCTTTGCGGGGGAGGCCTCGCAAGAGATTTGACCGCGGTCGCTCGATTTCCACCAGTGTGCCTGGACATGAACAGCCGCGCAAAAGCGAACCCGTGATGCCTCGTGCCGTTACCCCTTGCCAAGCGCCCCCCGCTTTGCGTTCTGCATTTCTGAATGCCGTGTCTGCTCTGTCTCCCTTCCCTACAGCTCAAATCCCGTCACACCAAAGTGGCCGATTTCTCGCAAACCATCCAATAACTAGGATGCGGTCTCGAGCTTTGTGTATGCGTGTGTGTTTCTTCCTCATCAAACACACCCGTCCAAGTTGAAGACTTTGTCGCCGTCTCTCATCATTACCCAGCCTAAACGGCCCGTCTATAGCCTTGCCATCCCTTCGTCTTTGTCCCAGCCGCGGCCCAGTCCGTCGTCCGTCCGTCCATTTTCTTCTTCTATTTCTTGTCCGTCAGTGATGAAACCCCAACCGTCGAGGCCGAGCTTTTGAAAAAGTTCGCACCCAGAAAGTGTTGGTTCCCGAGGTAAGGTGTGAGACTGATCGATCTTGGCACCTTTGCATTCTGTGGCCGACGGAGCCCAGACTCGAGTCCGGTTCCGAGCGAAGCGGAGTCACAGGCAGATGCTTTGAAGTGAAACAAGACATGAGCACGTGGAAAACGTCAAAACGACAGAGAAAAAAGGCAGGGGGAATAATTCATCAAACTGAACGCACAGTCGACCTTCTTTCCCACCAAACAGGGAAAAATGAAGAAATAAAAAAGTCCATGTTACATGCACACCCCCCCTCCTAGAACGCCGGATTTATACTCATGGTCCGTGAGGAAACCCAACTGCTGCTCGTTCGTGAGGTAAAGTGCCCTTGTTTGTCCAACGCCTCCCCGAAAAGGGTCCAGACCGCCGTGGAACCCGCCCTCTCATCAAGCCACTCGTCACTAGTCAGGCTGAAGGCAGCCCATCCTGCTCAGCTCTGTGCTCTACTCCTCCCCCGCGGAGCCTGACGGAGCTTGTTGGAGCTTTCAGAAAGCTTCTCCACGGGTCAGGCCAGCCCGAGCTCCTGTCATTCCAGACCGTCTCGTGACTTCCGCGATGCATGCCATACTCTGTTCACCCCTCCGTCTTGACATCTGTCGGCTTATCAAGATTCTTGAGGAGGTAGCTGCGTTTGAAGTATTCGTTGGGATGCACAATAGCCTCGAGTTGTGCAGCTGTGAAGACGCCCTCGTCCTTGGCCTTTTTGAGTTCTTGTTTGTGCAAGTGCTCGAACACGCTAGGGATGTGTTAGTCATAACAGCTGACTGGCCGGAGGGCCGGCTGAGCGAGAGCACATACCGATTGCACGCCATGTGAAACTTTTGATTGTCCTTGTCCTCTTTAACTCCATTCAGCATGGCCCGGTCGCTGACACCCATGGCCTGTAACAGTGTCGTGAGGTTCTCGAGGTTAAAGTGCCGGTACGGGCAGCCGTGAGCCTCGCCCGGGCCAGGCGGATGCTCTGTAAGGATCTTTTGGCAGCTGAATGGACTGTAACCGCCTCCGCGGCGGTTCGAGTCTCCTCCGACGTCGCCGTAGGCGTGTCGGATGTTGTAGCGATATTCCTTGTTGAACGTGTCGTCGGTCACACTGCGGAAACCTTGCCGCCAGAAGACCAGACACTCCTCTAGGTTCAGGCCGATGCCCTTGAGGAAAAGAGTATATTGAAGACGACCGTAGTGCTTGAGATGGGCGTCGCGACGAAGCGAGCGATGCAGGTGGGACATGCATGCCGGGAAATGCTGGGCGAGGTTGTCGATGTTACGGGCGGTAATTTCGGCGCCGACAGGTGCGCCTGTATTCGAGCTGTAGGAGCTGTCGGGGGTGATGAAGTTTTTGGAGAGATGGTCGAGAATCGGGGTGAGGCGGTCGTCCTCGTCAAGGCGGGGAAGAGCTCGCGCCGTGAGCTGCTACCGTTAGTCCTGGAACGTTACGAAGGAGCCAGTGGTTTTTTTTTCTTACCTCAAGCTGCCGTTCCAGCCTTGAAACAAACTCCCCAATCACCATGCTGGCCTGTTCTCTACCAGGAACAAAGGCCTTACCCGCCTTCAGAAACACTTTACGCTGCTCCACGAGCTCTGGCACGCGATCCCAGTCAACCTTGAACCAGTTGTCGTCTTCCATGGCGTTCTTGCCCCAGGGACGCGACATGGCCGCCAGTTCTGACGCATACTTTTGCTTCTCGTCTTCTGTGACAGTCTCCCACCAATCGAGATCTAAGCTGCGAATGAAGGCAGATCGCTCGCTGAGGTCGTCGCTGTTGAGCCGCAGGCGGAACAGCATGGTCTCCACGCGGGCGAAGCGGCGGCGCAGATCCTCCGTCCTTGAAAAGGCGAGTCGGAGGATGAAGTGACTGTAGTGGTCTTTTTGTCTTTGAGAAAAGAGGTTCGGGGAGTGTGAGCTGTTCGATTCGAGGAGCAGGTACTTGTCGAGGAGCGGCTTCATGTGGTTTGCGATCTCTTGGGGGGACTTATTGCGGAATGCGCAGGCTTCGAGCTCGGCGAGGACTGCACACATACACATTAGCATTGAATCTGGCCACAGTGTTTCCCTCGCATACTTCTTAGACGATCTATGGCCCATTGCTCGAATTGCTCGAGGGTGATGTCTGCTGTGGGCGCCTCGGCGTAGAAGTTGAGGCGGTGGGGGTAGTCGATCTCCTTGTAGGCGGGTGAGGCGAATTGCTTCTTGCGGTGGTCGACGACATTGCGCCGTTTGGGATCGATTCGGTTGTAGTCTTGTCGCAACATATTGGCGTTATCTGAGCTTGTGGATGTTCGAGATTCGAATGGATTGGTGGGTGGACAGAGAAATGTTGTCGACGGCCAGCGCCAGCGCCAAGGAGACGCGTCGGGTCGCGTCGTGGGGATTTTCAATTAAGTGGCGTCGGCCAATGAACACGGGTTAAAATCAATCGAGTGGGTCGCACTGCTGCTTTAGGTAACTACTCATCATGGTACGTGCCTCTTACACAGACAGCTAAATGAAAATGTCACGGCGAGTTGCTTCCTTCACCTGCATCTGCATCTTTATCATTCAGTCCCGGTCTGGGCTTTCCACGTTTTCATGGATCGATCGCTTTCTCCGTCTTCTGCGATTATGGGTTCGTAAGTCTAAGGTACATCTATACAACGCTACACTAAAGTCATCATCTGAGCCAGGGAAGACCGACGCGCATCCACCAAGTTCCTAATCTCGGTGTCGAAACATGTCAAACTCCAGGCAGCCAAGGTGTCAGCTCCAAATCGTTTTGCTGTCGCATCCGGGACAAAGTCGTTTAAATTCGTCTCCGAATCATCACCCATTGATTCCCGTAACCATGAACACACCCGGCATCACGTTTCTCTCAGTGCATGCCAAGCAACCACCAAATGCCCAACCATGTCAAGCCGGCCGTTCCCCGCGTGACCGACCGCCGATTCCTAGTTCCTCGAGCCCCACCACACCTCCGGCCCCTTTCGTCAGCTTGAGCCCCTCCGGAAGTGGCCCAAGGCAGCCTTCTTCAACCCCCCCTCCCGGCTTGATCTTACTAATTGTGATATCTGAAATCTACGTTCGCTGTATTTCTTGTAATATGAGTTGATTCTTGGCCTGTTATCTGTTCCAGAAACGGCACCCAGTGTCCTCCGCTCCGTTTACCCAGCCGCCGATGCCGCCATAGGTCATCAAGATGGCCTCTCTTTTATCTCTCGGTCTGAATCTGCGCCTCGCCGATATCGACGAGAACCTCCAATCTCACACTAATGCTCTGTCGTGGCCCAATACAGTGACTGGCAGGAGTGCCCCTCAAAGCATCCGCAATTATGACTTTATTGATGATGTTCCCTGTTTCGCGTATAACGAAGTATTTGAAAGGTACGCCAACTTCTCTTTCAGAAAGCCTAGCACGGGATCCCCATCCAGCCAAACCTTTCTTCTGCATCAACCAAAGATGGTTATTATCTGACGTAGATGTTTGAGCGGGAGCGCTTTTACGTACCAAATTTGGAAATCGTTCGAGCCCCGCAAGTGCCTGGGGCCGAGACTGCCCTCGAGTGGTACCCGTACATCATGTTTCCTGTGGCTTAGCTGCGTCGAATCTGAGTCTTAGCATCTCGGCAAGAAGACTGACAGCTCGCCAACAGCGGCGAAGTCTTTCAAGCCGTCTCACCCGGCTCAGGCATCTACTTGCCCCTGCACTCGTCTCCTTCTCCCCAGCCGGCATTCACCCTAAACAAGTGCCGCCAGACCAAGACCATAAAGGTTGAGATACACAGCTTGTCGCTCTTGTCATCGCTCGCTATCGCAATTCCGTCACCCGACTTTCCCTCGCTCTTGGCCAACTATTACCCTCAAGTCTGACCAGCAACGTCTGGAGATCATCTCACCTTCCCATGTTGCCACCGTCGAACTCCGACTGCTCGTCCGGGACTTGCTTCTCGATAGAGCTCTGTACGCGGGCATTGGTACAGACTTCTACCGGGCACAGGAACTTCTAGGGCTTCCCCAACTGCATGATATGCACCAGAGAAGCGTCGACGCTGGCTTGGATGACCTCGACTCCTGTTTCTCACTTGGCCTCATCCCCGACATAGTCACCGATGACTATTTGGAAGCTCTGACTTCTCAATTTACCGAGCTTGCTCTCTTGGGGGACCTTGCTGGCCTCCATGAACTCTGCGAACCCGTTGTCCGTTCTGGAGAGATTGAATGGCAGACAAGCCCTGACCTGCTATTACAGCTGCTTGACTAAGGGAGGTTGGATATTTACCGTTACATTCTCGATCTTGCATCGCGGACGAAAGACAAGCCCGACAGCCAACAAGGACAGTGGCTTTCAGATGTTACGCACCATCCCCTTCATGTCGCCATCCGGCTCGGCCACCTGGAGCAAGTCGAAGGCTTCTTACGTGAAGGTGCTACTTTCCTAGGCACATATCAGAGTGAAGAGGCAGGGAGTGGTCTCGTTCTTACTCCTCTTTCGGCCGCTACTTTCTGGGGTCAAGCAGACGTGGTCCGCTTGATTCTGCGGCACGACATTTTGTCCGACGGTGCGCAGGAGGCCGCTGCCATAGCACTTTACAACAATGACACGGAGATCATGGAAATACTGCTTAACTCTGGCGTGACCAACGCGCCAGCTCTGACAACGCATGAGGATGCTGTGGATTTTCTCGCGGATCTCAGCATCATAGACTCTCTCTGCACATTTGGGACGCAACAGACGGCCACAGAAACAACTAGTCCCCAAGTGCCAGATGTGCAAGATCTTCTTGTCGGCGATGGCGATCCGAGGTCTACAGACAAAGCTCTACAAGGGCCAACAATGTGCCTTCCGAGGGAGCCGATTCAGCCTAAGGGCTCTCGCCGGCAACGACGTCTACTCGGACAAGACCTCGTCACATGCATGCATGACATGTGCTCTAGGCTGCGAGAAATCTGCGAGTGTTCTACTGAAGAAGAAGTGAGGGACCTTGGGGAAGATTACTCCTATGCCAATGGTGTTTGGGAACGTGGTATCGACGTCTTTCGCGGTTTGATGCAAGACAGCCCGCCCTCGACTCTGGTCGAAGTTATGGATTCTCTGCTTGTAGCAAACACGATCAGCCTCACCTTCTTCAAGAACGATGCTTCCATATTGGTCCAGTAAGTTGACGGTTACTTGTTGTTCCATCCTATGAGCGACACGTGCGCTGATTCCAAGGCAGATTTTACACAGACCTCGACCGTTGGCGCTCAGTTCTGCCCAGATCATCGCATGCACATTTCGACGAGGTGGCATTCAGAATGTGGCCCTTTACTCCGGCGAGCGACTCTGTATCCGAACACGACCTCAGGAATCTGCCTCGCTTCCAAGGATTAGTCCAGGCAATGATATCACTGGAGAAGCGCCGGGAAGCTGCTCCATCACGCAGCTCTGCTTCAGGTAGCCATCTCAGCGCCATTCAGAGGTCGTTCCAGACGCGCGAGACCCCTCAAGGCGCTGCTCAAGGCCAAGGCCAGGCGATTCCAGGTCGCACTTCAGCACGCCAGACTGCTCAAGCAAACTCGTCTACTCAACAAGATGATTTCATGTGGGCGGACTTCTTACACGTGGATCGATTTGAGGATTTCCCCAGAGGACAAGCAAGAACGCCACCTTCTTCCACGAACAGTTGGGAGGATCCTCTTTCCTCCACGATGATACTGCTCGCATCGGTGGCATTTTCCATTGTCATTTCTTTGATGATTGGTAAGTTGAGACCCTTGCTCTCTCGTCACCAAGACTCACATGCTGTGCTGTTAGGTCTCCACGGGTCGACGGCTCGCGTGCTGCAAACAATTGCCGGCACTCTTCCTGGATACGCTCGTTCTTACACTCTGCTGGCAGAGTACCTCGCGATGCACGATGTGTTGATCGCACCCGCGCAAGATACCGTTCCATCTGTGACTTCATCGCTCGTGCCTCCATCACCAGCCTATGGATCAGAGCCGGGCTTGACGCCAGTCAGCAGCTTTTCCTCGCTCAACACTCTGGGCATTCGACGCAACATGTCCTCATCGAGCATCAGGTCAGTGTCCCGCTCGCTGCCATCTCCCAAAATTCGCATGAGTGTTGACCTCCTTCGCAGCAGCATAGCTTCGTTAGCCTCGTCTGTTTCGCGGCCGCCCTCGCGTGACCATCCGACTCGCGGAAGCAGGTTCCACTGCCCAAAACCACAGTGCACGAAGACATTCTCGAGTGTCAGCAGTCGCAACAAACACATTCGTGAAGGATGCGCATTTACTCGCGAGAAGCGTTCGGGGTACGAATGCAGGAATGGGCCTTGCACAAAGGTCCTGACTACCAGATGGTACAGAGACACGCATGAGAGGGAAAGGTGTCGTTTTAGAAAGAGCGAATAATCAGTTATTTTTGGCGTTGGGGGCTCAGTCAATTTTAACGGGCGATCAAGACCTAGATCCGGATTTCAGAAGGCGGCACTTGAATATTTTATTTCTAGGTATCTTATAGGTCAAGTTTCACAGAATAAAGGAGTAAACAGGGGAATGAGCAAAGGCTCGTGCGCTGAGCTTGGTAGGATTAATTTAGAGCAAATCTTCCATTAGCACATCCTCGATAGTCTAGTGGTGAGGATATCGGCTTGTCACGCCGGGGACCGGGGTTCAATTCCCCGTCGAGGAGATTTCTTTGCTTTTTGCGTGTCTTGCTTGAATCTCTGTCTACACTGTTGCTACCCCTCTCTGATGCCTTCCAAAAAGCTGTTGCGGTTGCTCTTAAAAGTCCTAGCAGGACAACTGCTGGGGAGTTGCCGTGATACCCATAGGCCTAAGGGAGTTAAGTTAGTGAGCCGGGGAGGTGAAGTGAATGTCATCGTGGAATGGGTACTTGCGTGCCCGGTACTAGCAGTAGGGAGATGTCTAGTCGGGGTTAGGAGGACTCGATGGGTGATTGCAAATTAGTTAGTCGTCTATCGTGATGCCTTCAGCATCGCCCATTCCCAGCGCGGCATATAACTAATATTAGCTCCGGAGCGACCTTTTTCTAGGGGTCGTTCCTCTAACTATAGTTATAAGTACCTACGTTATAGCTACTCTCGTTATAATAAATTAAGCTCTTTAGTAACTATAAATATAGCCCTATAGGATATTTCTTAATAGTTATAAGCCTAGCTCTAACTAGACCTCTAATTACTATTTTAAAATAAGCCTTTATTATTAAAAGTACTTACTAAAACTTCCTCTCTCCTATTCCTTCTTTCCTCCTTATTATATATAATCCTCTATTACTATAAACCCTCTATTTTTAAATAATTTTAACTATAATATCTTCTATTATTATTACTATAGTATTATACTATCTAATTATATATAAGGATATCGCTACTTAGTATATTATAATCTAAGCTAAAGCCTAAGCTACTAGAGTCTAGAAGTATATTAACCTAGATAGCCCTAAGGGACCTTTATACCTAAGTAAGACCTTATTAGAAACCCTAACTCTTAATATATATATTACTAAGTAAAACTAGGATACTAATACCTAGTATTTATAAGAAAAGAGTGCTTATAATTAATATATCGCTCTATTTAATTAGGAGGCTCTAAAAGAGGCTACTACTAATACTACTTCTAGGATTACTCTTAAGTCTATTACTAGGATATAAATAATAAATAAATTATAACCCCTTTAGCCTCTAGCTACCCTAGTTATAATTAATAAGAATATTATAAGTATATAGGAATAATATCTAGAGTACTTTTATTTACTTATTATATAAGAGTCTAAGTAAACCTATAAGGACTAGGAGTTTAAATAAATTAACTATCTAGTTATAGAGATTATTACTTATAATATTATTATACCTATATATATAGAACTTCTTACTAAAAGGGATATAACCCTATATAGCCTTATTATTAATCTTAAATATTACTACGCTCTAAGCGAGGCTAGTACCCTTATTACTATTTAAGAGGAGTATATCTAAGTCCTAGAGAAAGTAAATAAGAGTATTAATTCTAATACTTAGATTAAAGACTTTAGGAGTATTTACTTCTATACTACCTAGCTTAAGCTTCTTAAAGCGAGTAATACCCTTGCTTTAAAAACTTTTTTTTAAGTAATAAGTTATTACTTTATACCTATTTAAGCTAATATAGAGATTATAGATATCCTTAAATAGGAGCGAGCAAGGATATTAATCTCTAATATAAGCTAATATACTAATATATTTAAGGACCTCTTATATAAGGATATATTCTACTCGAGGTTATAAGGATAAAGCGCTAGGGTCTTTATAACGCTAGCTAGCTATATAAATAAGGCTAACCTATTAAGTATTCCTATAACTAGTAACTTAGTAAATAGTAAATAATATCTATATAAGTCGAGCTATTAATAGCTAAGTATTAATTATAACTACTTAGAAGCTACTTTAACTAGATATTACTAGATAGGCCCCTATATATTAGTAATAGATATATAAGTAGCTTAGATCTATAACTAGTTAAATAGTAACCTATACTTTACTAATCTTTATAGGGAACTTACTTATAAGGGCTAGCTATATACTATACCTTATAAGAGTAAAAACCGCTAAAATAATAAGGGGGGTAATAAGGGTTCGTCTAAGAAATCTAATATAGCCCCGAGCTACCCTATTAATATAATAGTAATCGCTTTCTATATAACCCTCTCGAATAAGGTTAGGGATAATATAGTTAACTTAGATAAAGAGTACCTAAATATCTTTATAACCTCTTACTTAAGACCCTATATATTATATAAGTCTATAGTCCTAAATAACTATAGAGGGATATACCTTATTAATAATAAGTCCCTACTTATCCCCTCCTTAATTAGGTATTATAATAGAGAACGGGTTAATTCTAGAATAGCTTTATAACTAATTATTATAAAAGGTATATAGATTATTAAGAACGCTCTTAATAGTTTAAAAGGTATAAATATAGAGAACCTTATACTTTATAATATAAGATATATAGAGAACTTTTATATTAATATTATCTCTAAAGCGCTATTTTAAAAGATAGGTATCTAGTACTTAGGGTATAACTATATATTTCGCTTTAGAACTTATAAGAATAGTATTATAATTAAAAAGCTTATTAAGAAGGCGAACCTCGCCTTCTTTAAATATAAGCCTTATTCCTTATACTCTATTCCTAAGTAGATCCCCTAAAGTATTAATACTATTATAATAATATAAACTACGTGCTTATAATATATAAGTATACCTCTTTTATACTACTACTAGACTAGAGTAATAATATAATACTTTAGTACCTCTAAAGCAGGTACCTTAGCCCCGAGGCTCTAGAATAGCTAGTATATACTACTTAGGGGGTAAGGATTAAAAGCCCGACGCGCCTATAGTACTAATACTACGCGGTTATATATACTAAATAGGTAATTTTAAGATAAACGTTAGAAAATAAAGCAATACGCCCTTACTATAGGATTATATAGGATCTTTTTAACTACCCCGAAGGCTTTAACTAGAACTAGTAGCTCTTTATTATTAAGGATAAATATACTAGTTAGCTCTTTATATTTCTATATACTAATAAGACCTATCGTAGCGTTATACTCGCTCTACATACCTTTAAGCGATTAGTATCTTAATAGAAGGGACTTTCTATTTATAAAATTAGATAAGACGTTAAGAGGTTAGTAATTTTACTTATAAGCTATATAGAATATAAGGATTAGACCTATATAGAAGGAATAGAGGTTAAAATAACCCCTTTATATATAAAGGAACTAAATAGTAGAGGGGAACGGGCTAGTTAGGAAGTTATAACTTAAATAATTAAGATACTTGCTATAGCTAGCTTACTTACGAAACTATAGGCTGAGATAGTACTAGTAGTAATAACGCTTTATAATATAAGCCTACTTAAGCGCTACGACTAGCGTTCGCTACTATAGATCGAAGAGGAGTAGTTCTACTAGTACTTTCGCTAGTAATAACTTAATAATAAAGTAACCCTAACCTACAACCTTTACCCTTACTAGGGATATATATACGCCTATAGCTACTATATATACCCCCTTAAGAGGGAACGAGAGAGAGGAATTAATAAGAGAGACTTTAAGGTAGTACTACGGGGATATATTAAATACCTAGTAGGATATATTCTAAATACCTATAACCTATATAGGGTCTAGATCCCTATGTTATAAATAGTTATTATTATATAGAATATAACGTTTAATAAACGGACGTTCTATATAAAGAATAAGGTAAAAGAGGCTATCCTAGAAGATATTATCTATAAGATAGTAGAAGAGATTAAAGAGCTTATATTATAAGTTAACTTTAAACTTTAGATCCTAGGCGTTATAAATAAGGATAAAGCTATATTAATACTTATAACTAAATAATTACTTATACTAACCCTCGTTCCTATAACTAAGTCTCTTAATAGAAGAATCCTAAAACTTCTAAAAGGATAGGTAAGTTAGAAAGGGGGGTAGCTATTATCCCCTAATCCTATATTAGAGCTAGATAAAAGCCTAGCTCTAACGGATAGAGTAATAAGTATAGTATATATATTAGAAATAAACTATATATATAAAGCTATTAGGGAAGTTAATTCTAAAGGGGAACGGATCGAGGACTATATTATAGTTAAATTACTCCCCGCTTTATAATATATTTCTAAAGTAAGTAAGAGTAATAAGAACGAACCTTTAGATAGTAGGCTCTTAAATCTACTAGTATAGCTATATTAGGATAGAGAGGAGAGGGCTAATACTAAACAGAGGTCTAACTAGGTATATAACTAGAAGGGCTATAGCTAAACTTATTAAAGCTAATAACTATATAATCTATTACTTAATAACTTATAACTAGGAATAGTAGAAAGCAAATCCCGCTCTAGTTACTAGTTTTTATTCTAATACTATATAGAGCAGGAGTAGGTATCTAGCTTCTTTAAGACTTTTATACCTAATTAGTAGAAAGCTTTTTTAGAAGCTAAAATAGGGTACTATACGCTCTATAGCTATATTTATACTACTATTAATAGTATAAAACCTGCTTATATAACTATAATAATCTATAAATATCTTACTACTAACGACCTTACTAAGCTACCTCGCTTATAAAAGGAACTTTGAAACCTCCTATAGGCGCTCTAAACTCGGTTTAGAGAAGTAGCTAAGATTAAAATAGGTAAATTATAGTAAATAGATATTTAGCGCGTTATTAATCGAGAGATAATAATAAAGAGACTAATCCCTTTAAAGTAGATATTTACCTATAAATTTAATAAGGATAATATCCTTAACTAGTATAAAATAAGGATCTATATTCGAGGCGATTAGTAAGAGAAGTCGCCCCTTAAATAGACTTATATAGTAACCCTCGCTACTTATACCTTTAGGGTAGTAATAGTAAATACTATATAATTCGACCTCGAAGTTAAATAATTTAATATTATTAACGCGTTCCTAAACACCTCCTAGGACCTAAATAAAGAACTAATTATTTATAAGTTACTAGATAGCTTTAAGTAGCTTAGAAAGTATATTAAACTACGCTATACGCTCTACGGGCTAAGGGATATATTACTACTCTAATATAAGGAGTTCTCCTTAACCTTTTAGCGCTTAGGCCTTATACTTATAAATAAAGACCTATATCTCTTTTAATTAACTAAGAAGAGGGTCCTCGTTATCTTCTATATAAATAACTTCCTCGTCCTATTTTATAAGAACTATAAAGAAGTAGTATAAAGGGTAATTACTAGCCTAAAGGAAGTATATAAGTTAAAAGAATAAAGCCTAGTTAAGTACTATCTCGGAATTAGAGTTATCTATAACTAAGTTATATAAAAGATATACCTTTCTTATAACTAATATATTAGGCGGGTTATAAAGAAGTTCGATTTACTCGACTTAAGAGCGTTAGTAACCCCCCTTTTAAACTTACTACTCCTAAAGAGTAAGATAGTAGTAATACTATTAGAGGTAAAGAGTTTCTAAGAGAAGATTAGCTTTATACTCTATATTACTATTATAATCTAACTTAATATTACTTTTATATATTCTCTACTCTTAAGATTCCTAATAAATCCTGCTCCTTATTACTATATTACTACTAACTAGGTTATATAGTACCTATATTATACTAGTTACCTTATAATATACTTTAGTAACTTAGGGGGTAGATAGGTATTATTAATCGCAGGCGACGCTTTATTTATAGATAATAAGGAGATATAGAGGTTATCTTAAGGGTATATAATCTCGCTCTTTAGAGGACTAATCTAGTAGAAGGCTACTTAATAAGCTATAGTTATAATATTAATAATAAAAATAGAGCTTCTAAGCCTTGAATATACTACTAAGGAAATAATTACTCTTTAGAAGCTATTTAGGGATATCGCTCTCGAACTTAGTAATATCTAGAAGATTTATTATAATAACTAATAGATAATTCGTCTTATAGTAGGTAAAAAGGAATAGATCTTAACTAAGCTATAATATATTAATATTTAGAATATATAGCTATAATAAAAATATACTAGGGGATCGTTTAGTATAGTATATATACTAATAAATAATATACTAGCTAACGGTCTTATAAAGGTTCTAAACTATAAGAAATTTAAATATTTCTATTCGCTCCTTAATCTAAAAGATATATAGAGAATAATTATAATAAATAAGGGACGCTCTAAATAAGTATAAGAGGGCTAGTAGCGCCTAATTTTTAATTAATTTATAGCTTATTAGCTAGGGAGCTTAAAGTCGCTCCTATAGGAGTAAAAGAATATAATATACCCTAAAGGGCTGCCCTAAAACGCTAATTTTCTACTACCTAACCTTAGAGGATTCGCTTATACTAATCTATTAGGATATTATATAAGGGTAGTAATACCTCTAGTAAATACGTGCTAATAAGACTATTAACTATATAATATATTATAGTAGCTATATTACTAGTAAGCGGATAAGGTATAGGTATACCTATGCTAACTACTAGGGTTTTAAATAGAACTAGGCCGGGAGATAGAGTAATAACGCTATATATACTAGAACTACCTATTACCTTAGGAGCCCTACCTAAACCCTTATTATTACTACCCTTCTTTACTATTACGATCTCCTCCTTCTAGGTAGTAATAGCCTTATAGAGCATAGCTCTCTAACGAGCGAGGGTTTATAAGTTATATTAGAAGATAGTTATAGAAACGAAGTATATATAGAACCTTACCTTTCTAACTACTAGGTTATCCGAAGTCTTAGCTTTAGTATTAGGATAGGATAGGATAGACTTAGCTACGCAACTTTTAGAAAACTCCCTTAGCGCACGGACCCGTTAGAAGAAGACTATAGAGTAGAGCGTAGAAGAGAGGAGCGTAGCGGATAGAAAGATATTATTATTATTACTATTAGTACCTTAATAACCCTATACCTCGTTTTTTAGTAATTTCTTAGCAAATCCACGCCTGATTTAGATAATCTCTTTTAATTAGATCTACGATTTATTCTATATATCTTTTAAGCTTACTCTTACTATTCTTACCTATTTATAAGTAGAGCTATATTATTTATTATCTTTCTAGTTCCCTTTAGTTCTAGCCCTTTCTAATAATACCTAGAGGCGGATTCTTTTGCTCTTTTTAATAGCTTTTATAGGCTTC
>JAVHLU010001261.1:0-33982 GCA_036785755.1 Colletotrichum ledebouriae | reverse complement strand
TTACTATCTCTACGTTTTAGTAGTATAACCTTAAGTAATAGTATATTATTCTCTAACTCTAAAATCCCCTTAGTTACTTAATATATATCTATAATTACTATAGAGTTCTATAACTTAACTATTAATACTAGTATAGCTCTGCGAGATACCTTATTAAGCTAAGAAGACTTTAAGAAAGCACCTTTCTTCCCTTTATACCCTCCTACTCCTTTACTTATAAATAATAATATAATAGACTTTAGAAATAATAATAATATTATGCTATCTCCTATAGCGGATATTCCTTAACTTATTTATAGATTATTAGTATTATCTAGGTCTATTTTATTTAAAATACTAGATAATAAGCTTAAATACCCTAGATATTAGCTTTAGTTATAAGTCTTATAGATACTAAGTTATAGTATAACTACTAAGTAACGCCTAAGAACTATACTTATAGATATATTATTATATCCTAAGAGGCCTAGTCCTTTAAATAAATATAACTATAGCTATATAGACTATATCTAGTAGAGGGTTAACTAGTAGGATTAGATTAAGCGGAATACGCCTAAGGGAGTATATTATTATAACTTCTTATACCTAGTATAATAAGGCGGGTAGTTTTAGTTATACTAAGGATTAGAGTAGGATAAGGAGTATAATAAAGAGGAAGAGGTAATAAGGCTATTATTAAAATATAACTTATAGTAGAAGATAGTTAAACCTAAGGGACCTTTTTAATAATAGGATCGCCCGCCTAGAAGACGTTATTAATAGATTAGATTTATAAATAGAATTTATTTATTATTTCTATAAAGTAGTTTTATTTATTTTTTAAGACTCTTTTTTATAATATTATAAAGAATCTTAAGGGGATAATTAGAATAGGATAGGATAGACTTAGCTATATAACTTTTAAAAAACTCCCTTAGTATATAGACTTATTATAGGAAAACTATAAAGTAGAGTATAAAAGAGAGGAGTATAGTAGACGGGAAGATAGCATAGATATTATTATAATTAGTATTTTAATAACCCTATACCTCGTTTTTTAGTATTTTCTTAGCGAATCCGCGCCTAATTTAGATAATCTTTTTTAATTAGATCTGCGAATTATTCTATATATCTTTTAAGCCTACTCTTAATATTCTTACCCGTTTATAGGTAGAGTTATATTATTTATTATCTTTCTAGTTCCTATCGGTTCTAGCCCTTTCCAGTATAGGGTTCTTATATTATTTTCCTTAACTAGTAGAGGGTATAGGTTAAAATACCTATATAGTATTTCCTAAATTATGCTTGCGAACTAGGTAAATTTATTATAGTCTTTTTATAAAGGGGCTGCGGCGTAATTCCGAACTCAATATAATATCTTCTAGTACCTTAATTATAATAGAGTATAGTTATAGGTATATATTACTAATATATAGATTTCTAGCTATAGATATAGTAGGAGTTTTAATAATATATTAAGATATCTAGCTTTTGCTTTTATAATTATAGCAATCTTTTTACCTCTACTATTTTAAGCCTAGGTATTTAGTACTAATAGCTTAATTTAAATACTAAGTATCTAGATAAGATCCTCGAGTCCTAAGTACTTTAGAATCTTATTATTATACTTAAACGCCTTAATTATTATACTAAGTTCCCTCTTAAGGGAGTTAATAAACTAAGTCAATACCCTTATTAAGGTTCTTATTAATCGATCCTTAAGGTAATAATCCTAGGCGTAACCTAATAGTCTATTTATAAATAGTAATAGGGTTATAAAGCCTCTATACCCTTATTTAAATAAGTAAAAATCTAGCGCTATTTATCTCCCTAGTATTAATATAGCTACGTCCTCTCTTAGTATTTAATAGATTTAATATATTATCTTTCCCAGCTTATAAGTATTATAATCTATTATTATAATAAGTATCCCGCGCAACGACCTTCTAAACTTCCGCTGCCAAGTTTGCTTGCTTAGCTCTAATGCTATCGCGCCTTATAGAGTCCCCTCTAGGGGTATTAAGGTAAGCCCTCTTAAGGACTATGCTAATAATACGCTCTCTATATATAATAGAGTAGCTAATAAAGGAGCAGGTTTTATTAATTATATTAAGGCTAGACTCTCTAGCGATCCCCTCTATATTATTTATACTAAAGGGCGTGCCTCGCTTAGGCTTAGCGTATTTATATATAGGGTCTAGTGCTAATATAGTTAAGGATTATCGTAGGTTATAGGTATACCTAGGACTTCGTATAGGATAAGGATAAGGAAGAGGGAGAGGCATAAGGCCCTACTTGCAGAGCTTCTTATGCTTCTAGCTATAAGAACCTCTTAGGAAAGACCTCTTTAGTTAAGGAGTTACCTCTTATATAATAGTATTTATAGTATCTTTAGCACCTTACTAAAAGGTTAACCTTTTAAGTTAAGGAGTTATTTTATATAATAGCTTTTAGAATACCTTTAGTACCTTACTAGAAGGTAAACCTTTTAAGTTAAGGAGTTATCTTATATAGTAGCTTTCGCAGCACCTTACTAGAAGGTTTAGCGAGGGTATTACTATAAGAGCCTTAGTAGCCCGTTTAGCTCTAATATAATTAGCCCTAGTATAGCACGCATCCGACTTTATAATATTTAGAGGGTTTAGTTATAAGTAGTAGGAATATATAGGGTTCTTATATTATTTTCCTTAACTAGTAGAGGGTATAGGTTAAAATACCTATATAATATTTCCTAAATTATACCTACGAACTAGGTGAATTTGTTATAGTCTTTTTGCAAAGGGGCTGCAGCGTAATTCCGAACTTAACAAGTATCCCGCCTTTTACCCTTGCTCTGCGCGTTACTACCTCTAGTTAGTATATAATAGCCTCTCTAGTATAGCTAAGTCGTGAGTACTATTTACTATATATTCCTTTTTAAGGCTTTCTTCTTATTAATATAGTATATATATTATATTATAGAGGAGTTAGTATAATATTATT
This sequence comes from Colletotrichum ledebouriae, assembly GCA_036785755.1. Taxonomy (NCBI): domain Eukaryota; kingdom Fungi; phylum Ascomycota; class Sordariomycetes; order Glomerellales; family Glomerellaceae; genus Colletotrichum; species Colletotrichum ledebouriae. The sequence continues at coordinate 31,021 of JAVHLU010001261.1, read as the reverse complement.
ATAAAACGCTACTTAGGTTATCTTTAGAATATATTTAAGAACGTATTAATCGTAGATATCTAGGACTTTTACTATATAGGTCCTATTATATTATTAAAAGTATTATTAATCTAGTTTATTATCCTAGTATATCCCCTTCTTCTTTAAGCGTCTATAGGATATAAGATTACTTACTATTATATTATAGTATATAGCGTTATTAAAGTAGAGGGTAGCTTAATACCCTCCTAGTCTAACTACATTTATAACTATGGATCTATATCCTTTAATAGGTATTAGCTTAGATCTTATAAGGATAAAGTCTTTATTATAAGTACTATAGAGGGTCTTAAACCGCTTAAAGTTATTTAGAATATAAACTATTAATCCTAAATCTAGTAATACTAATTTAGATAGCTTATAGTTATAAGCTACCAAAAATACTACTCTCTTAGGTCTAGTCCTTCCTTAGTACCTAATTAAGAGTTATTAGTCCTTTATAGAGATCTTTAAATAGTTAATCTTATCTATTAATTCCTCTTTATATCTCTCTTTTACTAACTTAATAATAGCTTTATTTAGAGTCTAATAATCTAGCGCCTTATTAATAAAAAATATATTAATACTTTAATAAGGGGTAATAAGATATAGAGTATACTTTATACTTATTAAGTCCCTTCTTTTACTTATTTTATTAATTATTACACTCTTTATTAGTTTATTTCTTTCTTAAATCGCTTTATAATTAAGAGGTTTTTAATATATAAATAAGAATATTAGTTATTATTACTCTAAATACTCCTCCTTTTATAATATATAACTTAGAGCTTACTATATTAAATATATATAAGGTCTCTCTATATATACTCTTAATAAGATTAAACAACTTTAAGGTTCTATTTCCGAGGGGTTAGACCTGAGTTTATTTAATAGGAGGTCGCTATAATACTATTTATTTAAGCTAAAGAGGAAAAAGGGAAGTTTTCCTCTTTAGTAGAGATTTCGCTAGTCTATAGGGAATAACTAGGTAGGCCCCGGGTAGGCCCTAGGTAGCTCCCTAAGGTAGTAAACCTGGGCCGAAGCCCAGGTAGGCTTAACCTAGGCGTAGCCCGTAACACTATTATTAGTATCCTTTTTATAAGTTAACTTATATATTATTACTTATAATATAAGGGGTATTTAGTAAGTAATATAAATAAAGTTATTAAACTAGCCTAACTTATTATTACCCTCTACTACCTTAATAGCTCTTAGCTCTAATATAGCTACTTTATACTTAATAATCTATTTAGAGGTTACCTTCTAGGTTATAATCTTCCCTTTATAGGGGGTTTAGAAAACCTTAGTATATATCTCTCTAGTAGCTTTAAGCTAATAGATCTTATTAATCCCTACCCTTACTCTTAACTAAATAATACCCTTAGTAATTAAGTTCTTTAGGATAACGTAGGTTTAGTAATACTTAGGATAGACTATCTCTTATATATAATCCTTAAACTAGATTATAACTTTATATAGCTCTCTTATCTCTTTTATCTTATCCTTATATATTACTATATATATAATATATATATACTAGTCTTACTTTATTAATTTATTAAATAACTTAGCTAGCTTAGACCTAGTAAGGGAAACTTATCCTAAGTCCCCCTAAAGAGTAGCTAGTATAAGAGTTAATAATACTCTTATACTACTAGAATAGGTATTTATTATTAAGAAGTTAAGCTTCTAAACGTGGTCCTAGAACTTTAGCTTTACTAGAGGGGTCTTAAGGAAAGCTTTAAGGTCCTCTTTTTTAATATTATCTAGGTTAATATACTCCTATTATCCTATTAACTTAAGCTTATACTAGGTTTAATCCTACTAGAGGGGCTAATTACTTAGACTATATAATCCTAATAAGAAGCTAGAGCCTCTAGAAGACCTAGAGGTATTAGTAAGTATAGGCTTACTATATATTTATATATTAATAATATATAAGTAAATTTAATACTATGGATTTATTTAGATAGCTTTAATTAGCATTATATATAAAGATTAGACTATTAATTATCGAATTATATAGTATATAATATAAAAGTAGCTATAAATTAAAATATAACTATCCTAAAAACTCTATATAAAGATCCGGGCGGAATTTACGCCTAAAACTAGCTTATATAGATATCACCTGATTTAGGCCGGATTCCCAAGCGACGCAGGACCGTTTGCTGGAATATTCCATGAGTACTTCAGTGAGCAATGAGACGCATGAATAACCTGTTCGGTCCTTCCAGAAGCTCAGCAACGTCGGACGCAGGTCTGTTATCAATGCCACTTCTTCAAGCAATTACGAATTGACTTCTCTGAAACACTGGGTAAAGTCATTTGAAGTGTTCATGTCAATCCAGACGAAAGAGCATCGGATTTAAGCACTCCGAGCTGCGGACTAAGACAACTTCTTCAGGACACTGCCAATCAACAGTCAACATTGTTGGTTTTCTAATGCAGATCACGCCATTAGAACCCTTAACCTTCGCTAAGTCCGGACCGAGTGCAGTTTGATGTCAGCAAAACGCATCTATTACGATTGATGGATTCCCACATTTGAGGGGCGGGAAGACAATGATCAGCGCGATGCGGGGTAGCTATATGCCATTTCGGTGCCGTCCGCTAACCGCGCTGTGACCCATCCAAACGTCGCGATCGGGGCCCTCATGACGTGAATAGGGAGGGGGGATACATATATGTACAACCTACTGCCCACTAAGGGCAACTTCCGTAGCTTGTAAGATTAAGTACTGACAAGAATCAGAGCAACCAAATCCCACATCCCAGGTCTTACACATTCATCAAAAATACCAGGCTTAAGCAGATATGGCCAGCAAACAGCTCCCCGCGCGTCTCAAGGAGTCCGTCGAGAACACCAAAGTCGAGTACCGCCAACTCGGAAAGTCCGGACTTCGTGTTTCGGTCCCCATTTTTGGCTGCATGAGCTTTGGCGACCCCCGGACGATTCCATGGGCTGTCGGTGAAGACGACGTGTGTGCAAGAAAACTAAGGAGTTGCGTATGAATTTGCGGCTAACACCGTTGTACGCAGGCTCTGCCACTACTGAAGGCCGCCTACGATCGAGGCCTCAACACCTGGGATACCGCCAACGCGTACTCAAACGGTGTCTCGGAGATCATCATCGCAAAGGCACTCAAGAAATACAACATTCCTCGCCAGAAGGTTATCATCTTGACCAAGTGCTTCTTTGCGGTCGGCGAAGAGCCTGGTATGTTGGATCCGTTGGATACTCTCAAGGCCATAGAGGTCCATGCTAACGTAAAGGATGCAGAGGCCAGACAGTTCAATTTCCGCGACGAGTTCAACACGGCCAAAGACTACCAAAACCAATTTGGTCTGTCACGAGCAGCCATTTTCAACCAAGTCGAAGCCTCTTTGAAGCGACTCGATACCCCGTACATCGACCTCCTTCAGATCCACCGCTTTGACCCGCGGACACCCGTCGAGGAGACCATGAAGGCACTTCACGATCTGGTGCAGTCTGGAAAGGTGCGGTATATAGGGGCAAGCAGCATGTGGGGGACGCAGTTCGCTCAGATGCAGTTCGTTGCGGAGAGGAACGGTTGGACAAAATTTGTCAGCATGCAAAACCACTACAACCTCCTTTACCGCGAGGAAGAGAGGGAGATGAACCGCTTCTGCAACGACACCGGAGTCGGGCTAATCCCGTGGGCGCCGCTCTGTAAGTTTCCCCCGCGGTCTACGCGAGCCACGCGAGATAAAGCTGATCAACTACGTCAGGCCGAGGCCATCTTGCTCGACCTCCGGCTGAGTTCGGATCCACCTCGCGAAGCAAGGGCGAGAAGGAAGGTCAGCCCGGATCCCATGGGACCGTCGAGCCGGATCTCACAATCATTAAGCGAGTTGTTGAGATTTCCGAGAAGCGTAACTGGCCCATGGCACATGTGGCGCTTGCATGGATTAACAAACGGGTCGCCAGCCCCATCATTGGCTTTAGCAGCGTCGAGCGAATCGACCAGGCTGCCGCGGCCGCTGGTAAGCTTCTGACAGAGGAGGAGGAGAAGTACCTTGAAGAACTGTACCAGCCAAAGGCCATCTCAGGCCACATGTGATAGGTTCTAAGCGAGACAAGGTATAGCTGGCCGCAAGGAACGAGATAGTCCAATCGGAACTAATCTCGACAACTTCACGAGCCGCACCGTTCGTTGTAAGGTGAAAGGAGCTTGGGTCCGACGAGAATCGTCCTTGTTCTGGCGTGATTTGACTCGAACCCTGACCCAGATGAAGTCTTGAGTGTGCGTCCAAACTTCCAGTGTCTTCTTTCCTGGGCTCCTTTCGATTTTACGGAGCCGATTACGAGATGCAGGGTCGGAATTGGGTCCCTGGAGTGGCTGAAGCGTTTCCCGTCTGATGTCCAATTCTGCCTCGCAACAGTGACCGTCGCAGAACAGGATTCTTTGCCGGATCTGGCGGGGGAGCAGCTCGACGGCCTTGTCGTCAATGGTAAACGGTTCACGGACTTGAAGCCGATTCCATCCCCTCTCTTTACCCCCCGCACCAGCGGCGAACCAATTACGTATTCGGCGAAGGCATTGACACCGAGTTGGCTGCTTTGCGATCTCTGAGCCGCCCTCCATCTGAAATGCGCGGGCGCTTGACACCTGCCGGCTGAACATATTGCGCACTAGTTGCCGAGGGTCGGAGGAATTTGGTCGGGTCAAGATGACGGCACGGGCACAACCTGGAGAGCTCTAGAACCATACCCCCTCCATGGAATGTTTGCCAGGGGTTTTCCTAAGCGCCCACGACCTTGACGGGTGTCAAGAGGGGAGACATCTGTTTTGAGCCATGCGATGCGAACAATCCCCAGCAGTTTCCGAGGCCATCGAACTGTCCCACAGCACGCTACCTGGTTCATCCGACTTTAAGCTACCTGGGCAAAACCCAAACGCAGGCGATGAGATCTCTGGGTTTCGATCATATGATATCATTGCGTTTTCTTCCATCATTGCCGAAGACTACATGGAGATGCATGACTCTAACCAGATATATCCAGCCGTCGTGGCCCGGGCCTCCTTCGAACCCCTGAGTCTGACCACAACTCCTTAATGTATCGTGAGAACAGACATCTCCGGCCTTCTCCAATCTGTCTTTTCTTCATAATCATTTTCGGGCCATGATGTTGTCGACGTTGGCCTTCGTCTGCTTCGTTGTTCTAGCTTGGGCAGCGCCGCAAGCAAAAGGAGGAGGGACGCCGCAAGTGACCATCAAGAGTCCACAAGCCAGCCTCAAAGGAACAACAAAAGGGTTCCTCGGTGCGAAAGCCGGCGAGGTCGAATCTTTCAATGGAATTCCTTTCGCGAAGCCTCCCGTCGGGGAGCTTCGTTTCAAACCTCCGGTCCGCCTAACGGATCCTCTAGGAAACATCGACGCAACGACAGAACAGCCCAAATCATGCCCTCAGTTTGCGCTCAACACCAACTTTAGCTCGCCACTCATTCCCCCAGATCTTCTCGACAAGGTTCTCAACCTCCCCATTCTGAAGGATTCGGCGGTGGGTCAGGAGGACTGTCTCACGATCAACGTCCAACGGCCGGCCGGAACCACGGAGAAGGACAAGCTCCCAGTACTGTACTGGATCTTTGGAGGTGGATTCGAATTAGGCAGCACGTCAATGTACAACGGGGCCGGTCTTGTTGCGGAGGGCATGTCTACGGGCAAGCCGTTCGTTTTCGTGGCCGTGAACTACCGAGTAGGAGCCTTTGGCTTTATGCCTGGAAAAGATCTTATGATGGAGGGAAGTTCCAATGCGGGTTTACTAGACCAAAGAATGGGTCTTGAATGGGTGCAGGACAACATCGCCAGCTTTGGGTGAGTTGGTTCTATCCATTTTCCTTTGGAACTTTTCATATGCTTACTAGAAACCTCCCAGTGGAGATCCAGACAAGGTCACAATCTGGGGCGAGTCGGCCGGAGCTATCTCGGTCTTCAGCCAGCTTACACTCAACAACGGGAACATCACGCGCAACGGAAAGGCCCTCTTCCGCGGCGCAATCATGAACTCTGGTTCTGCCGTTCCAACAGACCCAATGGACTCGCCAAAGGCACAGAAGATTTATGATCAGGTAGTGTCGACGGCCGGTTGCGGCGGCGCCTCAGATCGTCTCAAGTGTCTCCGAGACTTGCCCTACGACGTAAGGAGTTCGGGCGTATTATTCGTCTTCAAATATCTGCTGACAAGATCGGCGCAGGACATGAGAAAAGCCGCGAATTCCGTGCCAGGTCTTTTGAGTTATAGCTCACTTGCTCTTTCCTACCTCCCGCGACCAGACGGCAAATCCATCGTCTCTAGCCCCGAACTCTTCGCGACGTCAGGCAAACTCCCAAAAGTCCCGTTCATCATCGGTGACCAAGAAGACGAAGGAACGGTTTTCGCTTTGTTCACCGCGAACATCTCCAGCACCAGGGAGGTCGAAGAGTATTTTTCTACTCTCTTCTTCAACAACGCCTCGCCGCAGCAAGTCAAAGATCTTGTTGCAACATACCAGGACCGACCATCAGCAGGATCACCGTTCAGAACGGCCGGCTTCAACAACGTGTATCCGCAATTCAAACGCATGGCCGCCATCTTGGGCGATTCCGTGTTCACCCTCACGCGCAGAGCAGTTCTCAATATCTCCAATAGCGTGCAGCCCGATGTTCCGAACTGGAGTTATCTATCCAGCTACGAGTATGGCACACCAGTTCTCGGTACATTCCACGGCTCTGATCTCCTTCAGACGTTCTACGATCCCGGAACCAAGCCCAACTTCGCTGCTTCGGCCACGCGAGCTTACTACTTTAATTTCCTGTACAACCTGGATCCCAACGACAGCAAGGGCGGCACTGGCACCGCAAACGTCAAGTTGATCGATTGGCCAAAGTGGAAGGACGGCAACAAGCTGTTGCACGTGATGGCGGACAATGCCGACCTGATTGATGACGACTTCCGTGCGGATAGTTTCAAATTCCTGCTCAACAACGTGCAGAGCTTACGCTTTTAAGTGTTAGGTTTTGGGTCGTAGATGCCAGGTTGTTTGGTTGCAGTGCGGTGAACATTGAGCGGGGCTTGTCGGACCGTTGCTGAGGTTTGATACCTACTGGCCCTGAGGGTGTCCACGATCTAATTGACCATCATCCTCTATCCAAGCGTCAGAATCAGATTGAAACTGTGTGCGCCGAAGAGAACCAGGCACTAATTGGACCCGACGAAAGACTTTCGTCCGATGAGCAGAACCCCGAAGGAGCATGACGTCTTGGGAACCACGTTGAACATCATCCAAGCGCCTTCTTCCTTCCGTAACAGTTACGACGAGTTCAAAACACGTCTCATGCATTCAGTTTCGGATGTGTTGTCTACACATGGCTCTTTGGAGACTACCCGTGCAGGCCACCAATAGAGTTATACTGATGCACAATCTGTGTTCATCGGGCTTTGAGCCCGATTGGGTGGTGTTAGAACAGACAACCAACTCATCAAGCTCTTAATTCTTTTTGTTCTCAGTATCCAGAGTTTCCAATCTCGGGATGCTCGCGAGGCGCAGACTTGGCTGACGTAACGTGCAATTGGAAGTCACAGATGGCACCAACTTGAGTTCCGGGCTCAATAGATCCTGCGACACGAGGCTCAATTTTGCCCAACAGCGTCTCTTATTGATGCGACTACGGGTGTCCTCTGGCAAGGGTCTTGTAGAAGCTGCAACAGACCAGCACCACCACTACCCAGCTCCCTACCATCCAGAGATCACTGCCAGATCAGGTTTGCCTGCAGCCTCCCACGAGGCCTAACGCAAGGTCGAGTGTAGAGTTCGTAGACCCGGCTGATTGAGATATCAACCTTTTGCTCTATGTCACTAAGCGCTTGGCCAGATAGCCGTGCTCGCCACCTCTGAACCGTGCATTTTTCTGCGTAAATTCAACATAATGATCATTCATGTGATTGAGACTACTGGCCTAGCTAGTGACCTTTTTGCTCGCAGCGTTCTCATCGGCATCATTTCTGTTATGTCCGTCATCATTCTAGGGTGGTCTACCTTCAACTACGGGTCTAGGGTACTGAGACAGTTTGTGAAAGACCCTCTTGAGCATTAACATACTGTACACTTTAGTTAGCGATGAATCAACGAAGGAAGAATCCTGAACCGCCCCAGATGTATAGAATTAGCGCCGCAGTGACCGTCGCGTACTACACGGCCATAAAGCACCTGGCGCCCAGGGCGACGTCATTACCGACGAATGGAGGTTACGTACACAACAATCGTAACGGGCCCCCAGCGCCCTCGTGATTGCCAATCCTGTCCTCTTTCTATATGATCAAACAGAAAATTCAGAAGAGAGATTCCTGTCCGCAATAACGCACATGAGACGCATGTCCAAGGTGGTTTCCAGTCAGAAGACGACGGAGAAGGGTGGAGAATTTTGGTTGTAAAAAGCTTCGTCTGATGTTCGGATATGAGATGCAATAGCGGCGCCCACATGATGGTCGTCCTTATCAACATGAGCAAAGGGATGTCGTGGACATTGGGGAGTATATCTTCAAGAAGGATTGTATTGCACTGACAGCATCGAATGCGCGGTGTTCAATACTGGCGGAGTCACTCCTTTCCTCCATAATTTTCCACGACGGAGCTTTACATACGCTGCCGGGCGTTGAAGACGCAGATCTGGCTAGCAAAAAGTGGTGAGACGAGTCCAACTCTTTCGGATCTTGGTGACCATCGTGGCATAGCATGTCAGTCAGCGTTTTACTAAGGCAACGTTCGGCCAACAAGTGGTTGGAAACGGACTGTGAGGAGACGGATCATACGTCTCGCTATCTACTTTTGATGATGGGGCACACTCGAGGATTAAGCTTGGGAAGGCGGGTCCGATGAATCGGCAGGTTTCGGAGCAGCGAGGCTCCCTCAACACGTGGCAGGCCGATTGACACGACCCGCTACCAGCGGTCAACCCAGGGGTTTGGGAGGCGGGGCGGAAACAGTCTGCAGCTGCACGGCACCGGACCGGTGTATGTATAAGCTGAGCGTTTTGTCTGTTAGCTGAGTGGTGTGCCAGCGCTGACAATCAGACGAAGAAGACGCGAATGCGAGAAAATTCACCATGGGGACGACCATATTTCTGGAGATCAACGTCATGGTAGTTTGAACCCTGTAAATGGGAGAGTTCGGCGTAATCAAGACCAAACACTACACATATTGTCTACACAGCTTTTGCTAAATATTTGTAGTGAGATTGCTTCAAGGTGGTCTAGGCGGCAAGATCCCCCCCTTCCGTGGGCCGTGGGTGTTAGTTCTGCTGTCACATGCGTCATCCATCCCCTGCAAATGCATTCTCGCTACTCAACCCCCCTGCCCCATTATCTTCCCACCGAAGTGTGACCCAAATGGCAGGCCACACTAAGGGCGTGATAGTTTACTAAAAATAATTAGAGGGTAAATAATTGAGGGTGACTTCGCTACTTCGAGGGGGTAGATCTATAGTATAGGTTAGCGCTAAAGTACTACATATAAGCGAAATAAGCACTTATATCCCCTATTAAGGGCCCGGAGCTTGCTAGTAACCCTACTTCCCCTTATAAATATAGCTAATATCTAAAACTTCCTTTTACTACCTAACCTTTAGTATAAGATAGTAATAGCGATATTATAGCAGGGGGTAGTAGTTAGTAGATAGCTATTACTAGCCTGCTTAATAATAACGTTATTTATGAGTTTCCTATTAATAAGGATAATAGCGAAACGGCTAGTAACTATACTAACGATCCTAGGCTAAGTACTTAGCTAGGTACCTAACCTATTAATAACGACGACGACGTTAATCCCTTTAATACCTAACCCGATAGCTAAGTTAATAATAAGGCCTCGAATCCCTTACCTATAGTAGCGAAGTCGAAGCGGCGACCCCTAGTAGTATAGACTAAGTAGTATATAAAGCGGTTTTTTAAGTACTATTTAGCGTTATAGTAGTAGGGGGCCCTCTTTACTATAAGTAATAAGAAGACGGCGTTAAAGTTAGTAATAGTTAAGATCCTTCTAAAGATAAGAAATACCTACCTAAATAGTTAGTTTACTATTAATAACCTCATAGCGAAGTATAATAATACCTTATAGAGGTATAAATAAGCTATTAACCTCGTTAATAAGTCGGGCTCTTTATATAACGATAAGACTAGTTAAATTACTATAATAGAGTTAGTATAGGATAATTAGTATATAAAGAATAAAACCTATGCTAGCCTCTAGATCTATAGGATGCTATATATCTAAAGCCTATATAATAGGATCTAGGTTAGCACGAGACTAACTAGCAATAATATCGTAGAGGTTAGAGAGTTAAGTACTTAGCTAGTTAATAACAACGACGACGATATATTAGTTAACCTAACTCTATAGCCTTATAAGTAGAGGGTAGCTAACTTTAATCTAAATAATACCTCTTTAAGCCTAGGCCTAGCTAATAATACCCTTAATACCTTTAGAGGTAGTTAATCGATTAATAAACGAGCTGCTTCATAATAAGTAAAAAAGATACTCCGTAATAAGGTTATAGCTATAATTCAGGAAGGAATAGCCTACCTTACCCGCCTAATAGGCGAGGAGGCGATTATAAGCGTAATTATAGCTTATAATACCCTATTTAGTCGTTAGCTTAGGGATAAGGGTATTTTAAAAGTAGCAAGCTATTTTAAATATAACCCTATTTAAGCCTTAGTATTTAACGCATTACTAAAGAGATTAAAGCTCCTATACTTATAGAATAATAGTATTATAAGTAGTAGGAGTTATAGGGGTAGGTTTAATAATAGTAGCGATATATTAGACTTAGAGGAGGAGGAGGAGGAGGGGGAGGAGGCTAATAAGGCTAGTAATAGAGACGAGTCGACCTAAGGTAGTTAGAGAGACTAGGAGGGGCTAGGAAACCTTAAATATTTTTAGTCTAATAAGAACGCTTAGATTTTAGGGGGGCTTACTAAACCCTAACTTTAGCGCTAAAAAAAAGTCTTATTAGTCTTATTAGAGCAAGGCGGTATTTAAAAAATAAGTAGTAAAATCCTTAAAAGTAGTAGAATAATAGTAGTTATAGCCTCGCTACCTCTAGTACTAATTACTTAATAACTACCTCTATTAACTACTCCTCCTCCTCTAACCTCTTCTATTACTACTCCTAGTACTAAATTAATAACTAAAAACGTAGATCTAGGCCCTTTTTTTTACCTACTAACTTATCTACCCTTACCTACGCGACTTTAAGGATTTTTTTAATATTAATATTATTAGGTTTATCCTCTGCCTTCTTCTACTCCCTCTCTATAATTTTAATAAAGTTATATAGCCTAGTTACTATATAAATAATCCGGATTTATATAGCAAAGTCGTACTCTAGTAGGCTACCTCGAAGGATTATAAATACCCTCTTTAGCACTCTAAATACCCTCTCTACTATTATCCTTAGCCTCGCGTAGTATAAGTTAAATAACTCCTTCCTACTCTATAGCTATAATATCCCCTTATTATAATCTTTTAGGTAATACCTCTTGCTATTAAATAGTATTACTATACCCTTAAGATCCTACTAGAAGCCCGCGTTAGTAAAGTAATACCTCCTATTAGGTATCTTAAAAGACCGGGCTAATATATAGTTAAGTAGGGTTAAGTTATTAATAGAGCCCTCTATACCCGTAAGTATATATATAAAAGTAAGGTTAAACTTTACTACTATAAGTACGTTTTAAGCTAATTACCCCTTCTAATTAAAGAATTATTACTAATTATCTATAGGGATATAGGTAGGGATAAACGTCCTATCTATCGCTCTAATATACCTATTAAACTAAGCCCTCTCCTTATTATATTTAACCTCCTCTAAGATATATAATAGATCGGGTAGCTTTATAAAGTATTAATATATAATATATATAGCCTCTAGTATAATCTAAAACGTCTTTAATACTATATTCTAAGATACTTTAAATCGAGAGGCGGTATTCCGTTATATTACTAACTACCTAATAATATATAAGAAGATTAATACCTTCTATTTAGCGGTTTAGAACTTAGTATTAATAACGAGGTCCCTCTTATATAGCTAGTCTATAAGTAAGGAGAACTCTACCTTTATAAGGCGGAATAACTCTTAAAACTCGACGTTAGTACTATTAAGGAAGTCCCTCGCGATAGCTATAGTAACTTGTGGGAAGTTATATTATATATTATAAGTATACTTCCTAGGAAGGGTACGCCTATTAACCCTCTCGTTATTAGCCTAAAAGTCCTCTTTAGTAATAATACTAATTATTATTATAGTAATAACGCCTTTAGTATATCGATCTATCGTAGCGGCGTGCGCTTATATTAGTAGTAACTTCCTTAATTATTTATCGAATTAGCTACTAATCGACTCCTATACTCGATTAGCAAAAAGCTGCCTTTTTATAATTCGTACCCCTGAAATTAACCCCTATTAAGGGAAATACCTATTAAGTAGGGGGGGGGATAATATATAAATCTAGCTAGAATAGGTACCTCTTATATAAGCTAAAATTTAGGCCTAATGAGGTATAGTCCCTTAAAAGAATTGGAATATTTGTTTTTTTGGCTAACTGGTGGCTCCATAACTTAGCCCAAATCCCAATTATTTTTGGTAAACTATCACGCCCTAAGCCAAGGACTAACGAAGGGCTTCCCGTTCGGACTCCTTCAAACATCGGAGCCAGCCAGTCGGCGGCTTGCGTTAGTCCCCATCCCGGGCTGCTGGTTCCACCCCGGGACTTTCTAGCTCTCATTACTCGGGTGGCGGTTTGCCAGGGGAGCCGTCAAGGACAAAACGTTCCCCATAAAAGTCACGCCACTCGACCCCATCGGCCTTGAATCGTCCCTCCTTTGTCGGGGCTTCCCTCCAATCCATTTGCTACGCCAGATAACACTTAGTTACTTAGTAACCTTTATGTCCGCAAAAAAACGGGGCCTTTTCCACGCTAAATAATAAATAAAAACTTAGTAGTAGTTACTAACTACCTTAATGATTTTAATTAAAACCTTAAACTAGAAGACTTAGAATAAGCTATAGGATACTATAAACCTCTATAGGTAATCTAAGGTTATAAAATAAATCTTCGAAGTGCTTAAGTATAGTAATAAAGCTATAGGTATCTCTAATTAATCTAAACTAAGCTACTAAGATACCTTAATACTTATATCTTATTAATATCCTTATTATAATTTATTACTCTAAGTATTAAAAGAACTACTAGTTTAATAACTACCCTCCTAATAACGCTACTTTAATTAAGAATTAGAGATAGCTCTATCTTATAGTAGTTAAGTTTATATAATAATAAAGATACCTTAAAAAGGAGTATCTTAAGTTAATTAATAATATTAAAACGGAGTTCGAACGTATAGTATATCTAATATCCGAGGATATTATTAAAATTAACTAGCTATATAATAAATAGTATACTAAATTCCTTAAAGCGCTAAAGAAGCAGATTATAAACTAGGGGATATAGCAAGGGTGCTAGGTTATTAGGGGTAAGGATATATACTTCTAGCTCTAAAAAGTTCCACATATTAGTGTTCCACAAATTAGCGCCAGATAATACTGATAAGTCTCGTGAGGTGAGGCGCCGTCCATTGCGAAACTTGACAGCTTTTTTTTGGGGGGGGGGCCTGTGGTCTTGCCTGCGCCGCCCGAGGTAAAGGACGAGAATGCGCAGGAATCGGCCCCCGTCTCCCCACGTAAAGTCACGTAGGGTGCTCGTATCCGACCTGTCGCAAGGCTAGGTTTCCGCTCTTTCTGCCTCGCGAACCCATACCAAAGACTTCGGGGTCCCGCTCTTCCGCCGGGCCGCTGTCGGTGAGGTAATCGGCTGGGGGATTTCCCAATTAGGTCTTTCAGGTATCATCCCCGGGTTCCCTCCGAGTAAATAATTTCTACGCCGTTCCTTGTCGTACTCTACCTTTTCCTCCTCAAACTTTTGTAATTCTTCTTTCTCATTCCTTCATTCACACCCACGATAAACCAATCTCCTCTCTCTCCCTCTCTATCTCCTTTCCATTTTCGTTTGCGACAGACCGACTGCTAATAGACTCACCCGGAGTACTACTACTACAAGAATCCCAAGGTGAGTCCTCGCTTCTTCCCTCGGCTTGGTTTCGGGCCAAGATACCCCGCGATCCTTTCTCGGAGGCTGACCAAATGAACACCAACAGATCGAGAGAATAACCCACATAAACACATACAAAACCACGTTCAGACCGCCGTCACCATGGGTCTCATCACCCGCGCCATCTCCCTCACCAACTTCCTCGTCGCGAGCAGCGCCCTCGGATTCCAGGTCTTCGTCCTGTACCCTTGGCACGAGCAGCTCTCCCACGACTTCGACGACCTCAAGAAAGAGCACCTGCGCGTGCTCGACTACGTCAAGGGCGTCGACGCCGGCCTGAGGAGAGGACAGGGCGGCGCCCCCGCGGGCCAGTCGCTCCTGGAGCGTCTGGGCTACAAATGATGAGCCCCCGGTTCGCGCGACTGTAGCTCCCGTGTTCATAATTTCTTTTTTTCTTTTTGGGTTGATACAAGGGTCGGTCTGTCTTTGCTGCATTTTTTTGCCATCATTTGTACGATCATTGCACACGATACTCCTGAAATGCGAACTTAGAGAGAGAGCTTATACCCCCCAAACTTCAGCAGCTTCGGCCATCCCGATCCTTGCTCCTTGTTTCGCCTCCGACCGTCGCACCTTGCCTGATGCCTTGAAGCAGCTTGTGGTACTTGGACTGCAGTACGACGTGATGTTGCGTATGGTGCTGCCCGTCATGTCCCCCCTGCTGTCCTGTCCGGCGCCTCTTCCGCATCCGTCGTCAGGTCCACAACCTGGGTCGTCGGTCAGCGGCATGTTTCGCTCTCCGCTCAACGACTGGACGCCACAAGATCCACGGCATTCTTGAACTCGCGCTATAGATGATTTCAAGATACGCCATCTCAACAATAGGGCGATTGGTTTAGGGGTATAACGACCGCTTCGCATGCGGTAGGTCCTAGGTTCGATTCCTAGATTGTCCACCATCTCCTTTTTGATGTCCCATGCAACCTCGTGATGCTCAGTACCTTGGCGCGACCATAGTGACTGGCTAAGTTCCCTGTCTGTAAGGATTCCACGTGTGACTCGGTGTCTTGTCAAAACTACGGAACTGGCGAAAGAGGCGAACGTCTGCTTTGCATCAGCGCAGGCTTGGGTAGATGCAGAGTGGGTTCCGCTGGTGGCGGACTTGATCCACTGCCTTCAGGTGTTCGCCGGAGCCCGCTCCGAATGGGACCCGCCCGGAGGTCCGCCAATTCGGATGGCCGTGGTTTGGACGCGGCCGTGAATACTAATTGTGTCGTTCGTGCGCATCACACACATAATTTGATATGAGCCTTGCTACCTGGGCGATAGCAACGCGCCGATTACTGCGCTTTTGCGGTAGGTCAGCATCGCACATGGCGTCACTTCAGTGGCCAACTCGGCGCAGGCATCGGTTTCCTGTGTGCCTGTTGGATTGAGATCACTGACAGCGGCGGTGCAAGGCAGAATGGCGCATTTTGAACCAAATCAAACACGAGACCTAGTGGCTAGGTAAAGTTCTCAGACTGTCAATGTCAACATCATCGCAAGTCTCTGCGGAAGAATCGCGTTGACACATTGAGTCGCGGTCAATGCCGTTCAATTGAGAACAACAGTAATCAGTTCCTGGGCCTGAATCGGCCTGAACACCTGCGATCTCCTGCGACTCATGAAGGGTATCTCGTAAACTCCAAATCCCAGGCCCATCTTCGAAAGAAAGATATCCTTCCTCGCATCTAGTCGGCCGTCATGCCACGCCTTTTTTTCCTCTGCGCGAAATGAGCGTCGATGTGTCTCTTGAGAACTACCTCAGGCATAGCTCTCCGGTTCAGCGGGCCATGTGCAGACCCAAGCGACACCGAAAATCAGCAACCACATGATGAGCCAGGTGACATACCCGCCAGCAGAACCGAGACCGAAGAAGCTGCCCACGAGAATCGCAGCATGGATGAATGCCGTAGCGAGCAGGAACACGTCAAAGTGCCAACGGCCCTGCACGCAAAACCAATCAGCAAACCCAACGAATTCTTTTTTTTTTTTAAAACAGCCAAGACGGGCAGCGGCAACGTTGCCGACGGGGCAACGAGGCACCCGTCACGTCGCGTGGCGCACACTCACCAGCATGATCCCGAACACCTTCCTCCGGCCCTCGGCCTGCCCGATGACGGCCAGACACCACGCGATGAAGAAGAAGCCCAAGACACCCAGAATGATGCCGATGATCCAGCTCGCGACGCGGCCGTGAACGATGTCGCGGACGATGTCCAGGATGGAGAGCGCCGTGCGGATGCCGAGGATGATGTACATGCAGACGCGGCGCAGCAGTGCCGCCTTGTCCGAGGTCTTGAGGCTGTAGGCCTCCCACGAGAAGGACCAGCAGCCGCGCATGTTGGGACCGTTGCGGTCTTTGAAGCTGCCGCCCTGGGCGGGTGCCGCTGGTTGGCCAGCGTATTGAGTCATCTCGTAAGCGTTGGTGATGGGCGGGGTATCGACGGAAAGAGTCGTTCGCGGACTCGTTGTGGTCGTGGTCGTTCTCGTCGATTCCGGTGAGTGGCTGCACAACTTTTTTTCTTTTGGAAAGGAACAGGAGCTGTCGCCAAGCGGTCGAAGTCTTTGTGGGCGAAGAGTCGCCTTATATAGGAATCCGGTCAAGCGAGATGGGATTCTCGTGGTGTAAGGGTCTTGTTGTGCCAGGTGACTAGGCGGAGTCTGTGTGAGTTGGGGCAGAAAGGAATCGATGTCTCACGACAGGGGAGGCTTGCTAGCTTGGAGGAAGATCCCATGGGGGGGGAATGGGGTTTTGGACTTTGGGGTCCCAAGCAGGCACCCGACTTCTGCCTAGAGAAGCGAACGAAAAATTGGCACAGCACTGCTCTTATAACGGCATACTATTGATATTCGGTGAGCAAGTCGTTGTGCTAATTAGAGAGACGCGTGCAGAGGCAGGTCGTCGGGTTCCATTCGCCGCTGGAGAAGGTCGCATCATCAAGTTGCGACGCAGGCCCCAATGAAACTTCTCAACAGACAAAGAAATTGACCGTTGACGACAAACTCGCACACTCGCCTTGCAAAGCAGATGTGCATATTCCAGGGGACTTGCAGGGGACAAAAATAGAAGAGTCGTTGGTTGACGTTGCAAGCACAAATCGTCCGATTCTGAGCCAGCCCCCAAATGCGCCCACCCCAACGTTCTTGGATGTTACCCCCCGACTTTTAAGCTTAATCTGCAGATGCATTCGTGAAAGTAAGACACCAAGCTAGCTGCGTTCTCAGTGTTTGGTTTCAGTCGTTAGCTAAAATGGAGGCTCGCAGCATCGAGAAACAAATCTTCATCACTTACATTTCCCTGAGCCTGCTCATCAAGATTCTTTACCTGGGTTGCGAGCCACCTTCATTTGGCAATCAAACGGCGGGCTCTCACTCTAGGCTCCTCCCCCTTGCAGCCCCCCGACACACGATTCTTCGCCCTTCTGCTTCAGCCACATCCTCCGCTCCTTCGCCAGGCAATGTGGAAGCTTCATCAAGCGGTAACGATTATCTTAAATTAATGTTGTACATTTTGTCTACAGTTTTTGAAACCTCGAGAGAATAGGGCGGAGCTTTACTTTAGCCTGAGCCCTCTTGTTCATTGCCAGCCACAGGTGTATTGCTACGCGTAAACCTCCACCGCGTCGCAGAATCGCTTGATTTCGTGTCGACAATTTCCTTGGGGTGCCTGAGCTTCTCATTCCTGCCTCTTTCATCCCTATTCCTGACTCGGAGGGCCTTATCGTTCGCCAAAGTTTTCCGAAACGTGGCCTTACCCCATTCGTCATCTTGAAGTGCGGCCGGCTCCTCAGCTACGGCGTCAACTTCGGCCGCCGCATGAGTCTTGACTATCTTTTGGTTCTCGATCACCGTACGAGTCTTGATGACCGTACGAGTCTCGATTATCGTCTCAGTCTTGGCTCCCTGAGAGGCATCCGCCTCACCGTTCTGCGGATTGGGTGGAGATTTTGAGCCGGTTGCGGCCTGCACGACTTTCCTGTACGTAGAAGCCCCCCCTTCTCCGTATTTGGGAGTCTCTAGCACTCTGTTTCGTGTAGGCAGGCTCGGTCGTTCATTTTTGCCGGGTTCTGACGCGACCTTTCGAAAGGCCTGCTCCTTCGCGTCTTTGCGGGCTTTCCTATTGCCTCGCCGGGGAAATGTGGATTCGTTTCCATGTCTCTTCGACTTGTCCGTCTCCAAGTGTGCTGGTTTGTCGCCACCCTGAACACCACCGGATTCGTCTGGTATCTGCCTGGCCTCCGTATCGACCACAGGCCGCGCGCTCTTGGGAGGTGCGCGATCTGACCTCCTGTTTCGTCGAGCTTTCGAAAACCTTTTCGCGGAAGGTCTCGATTTGGGCCTTGTTGTTCTTCGCAATTCAGACGCCCTGGGCTGGATTTCAGTCGCATCGCTCTTCGTATGAGCTTCTTGTCCACGTGACCCCTCCTCAGCCTCTTTGTCTTGTTTTTGGACGCCGGTCCAGAACTGTTCAACGACCTCTTGCGAGAGCAAGACGTCGGCGTCAGTCGTGTCGTAAATCCAGATCTTCGGGTCATCGCTTTTCATGACCACGGCACACTTGCGACCTACTCTGCGCCGAGCAATGTTCCTCAGCTTGCGGATAGCGGTTACCAGCTTTCGCAGGGCCGTTTGGTTAGCAGCCACCCACTGGGCATAACCTTCTGTCGCATCCAATCTAACCGGCCTCGAGAATATGCCGTTCCGGTGTTCGGCCGTGATGAGGTGGGTTATGCGACCAAACCAAGTTTGCGCCGTAGTCAAATCTTGGAATGGTGTATGATCGACATATGCATTCCCCGTCTTGATTTCCGCAGCGGCAGAGGGCGGGATTAGCAGCGTTTTGTAATCGGCAGCGGCGCTTTCGACCACGAGATCTGGCACCTTTTTGACTCTGCGATATAGGGGCTTCGGCAAGTCTTCGAGCTCAACGCCCCAGGCGGCATCGACTTGCGTCATCACGACGCAGTTCAGACCACCCATCCGGTATTGCACATTCCGGATGTGAACGTCAGTGTCCTCGAGTTGAGGTGGCGACCTTGTGATGTGTTCCTCGAAAGAAAGGCCCCAAGACGCGTGATTTTTGCCCTTGAAATACCTTGCCGGTGGGCGTTCAATGAAAAGAGTGTCTTGCACAGTCCAAATATCCAACCGGTCGAAGCCCAAGTTTGTTCCCCGGAACCTCTCCAGCAAGTCCATAAGGACGCCTCGTGTCACCACGACGTCTATGTCGTCGAAGAGAGTCTCTCGTTGCATTGCAAGATCTTGCGCGCGGGTGGCTAAAAATAGTTTTTCGAAGAAATTTACAGCACTGTTGCGCTCGTAGTTGGCGTGCACATAAGTGATGTCTTGATGGGGTTCATCCTGAGGAATCAAGCGCGGCCAAGGAGCTTCCCCTTCATGATAGAGACGCGGACAGCCTGGTCCGAGTCAGCTGTCTGGATCGCCGCCATCATGTCATAACCACACATGGGAATTTTACCTGGGACTAGAATGTGCGAAGCGCCTCCATCCAGCGAAAACCGCTGGTTGTAGCTGCAGAGGACTTGGTACTGGGTGCTCTGGACCCGACGGCGAATGGTTCTCCACGTCTTGGGGTTGAGGGTTTTGAATGCCCGATGTCTGCGTCTCCCTGTCTCGTGGGGTGATGTTTCGAGAATTCCCTTCCAAGCCCATTCTTCCCTTGATTCCTGCTCCTCTCGCTCTTCGTCATCTGGAGCGGATCCAGGCTGTGCGCTTGCCATAATTTCGCGTTTCTTCTGCAACCTTTGTCTCAATCGTTCAGCCAACGGATCGACCGTCGGCTTGACTGAGGAATTTGCGAGTGATGCGAGGGCGGCTTTCCTGGCAGCCTTCTCGGCCCTCTCTGCCTCGAGTGCACGAGCTTCCTCCCTCCGAGCCGCTTCCTTCTTTTGCAGCTCTGTGATTCGGGCTTTATGTTGTTCCAGCGTTAACGTAGGCTTCGGGGGCGCTATGATCTTCGGTTTTGGCTTCGGCTTTTCAACCAAAACCGCCGGTATTACTACCCGTCTAGGGTCAACCAGCGGGGACGAGGCGGATCTTCTTAGTCTGCCCGGAGGTCCCGTCCTCGGAGGTGCCCTTGGAGGAGGTGCCGATCCTGGGGGTAGCCTTCCCGGACGTGCCCTTGGAGGAGGTGTCGATCCCGGGGGTAGCCTTCCCGCAGTCGACCTTGGAGGAGGTGCCGATCCGGGGAGGAGCCTTCCCGGAGGTGCCCTCCCCGGGGGTGGAGCTTGCGAGCCAGATGACGACGCAAAACCCCTAACGGCACGCCATTGAGAGACCCTGCGACTTACATTGAGCCGGGGCATCTGGGCTCGATGTAGGGTGAAGTGTTGTTGAAGGAGGTGAGCGTCATGGGTGAGCGACGCGTGAGTTGAGCTACCGCGTTAAGTGACCTGAGCGATGGCAGGGCAAGGCCGATGGAAATTTTTGGGGTCGGATACTAAGATTATCCGCGACCCACTGTGGGTCTGGGTTGATGGGACTCATGGACGGACCTTTCCCCGGGACCGGGATCCAGGAACCAACCACTGACACCACAGCGCACTCACTTTACGAAAGATTTTAATCAACGCTAGTTCTCCAACTTCATTCGATCTGCACTTGTGCGCAAAGATGTGCTTGTGAATGAGAATCATGCAATGTTCTTCGATCCATTGATATCCAGTACGTAAAACCCAACGCCTTAAATCCCATCTATGTTCGACTCCGCGGTCCAGCTTCCTCAAGAGGAAGACCTCTTCTCAACCTCCGTGGCCTTCCCCCCCTTCTCGGACAAACCGCCGCTGTCGTGTCTTCGTAGAGTGCTGACCTCGGTCTTGCTGAACTTCCTCGCCGACACACGCTGCTCAAAGAGGATATCGAGCTCGGCATAGGTCCTGCCCTTCGGCTCAGGCAGGCGGAAGTATGACCAGACAAAGCACAAGAAACAGCTGCCCGCCCAGAAAAACCCGCTCTTCGCGCCCCAGTCCCACGCCGACGGGTTCAGCATCTTGGGCGTGAGGATGTTGGCCACGATGCCCGTTATGTTGAACAGATTTCGCGCGAGGACCACCGTCTTGGTCTTGAGACGCGTGGAGCTGAGCTCGGCGACGAGGGAGTAGCACACGGGTCCGACGGTGCAGTCGTAGAAGAACGTGTACACGAGAAGCATGCTGCCGATCGCCCATTGGGCGCCGACGTTGGCGCGCCCTGCGAGCGAGGTGAAGCCTATGACGGCCAGAGTCAAGGTCAAAGCGAGTTGGCCTGAGAGGTAGAGCGTGCGACGACCAAAGTGCTTCATGAGAACCCATGACAGGATGGTACCAACGGCTCCGATAGCGTACTGGCCCAAAGACATGGTGAAAGAGTTATCCACGGCCATACCGGCCTGCTGGAAGAAGTAGGTCGAGAAGCCCATGAAGGTCGAGCCGCACAGGGTTTGAACGGTCCAGGTGCCGCAGACAATCTCGGTGCGACGAAGGTCAATCCCTTTGAAGCAGTCGGCGTACGTGATCCCAGACTGAAAGGCCTTTTCCATCTCGTTGGTGTGCACCATCATGGAAATCGTCTCATCGGGGTTGAAGTCTTGCACGGCGTCGCGGGAGGTCAGGCGGAGGAGTGCTTCCTTGGCGTCGTCGAGTCGGTCCTTTCGAACGAGCCACCAGGGAGACTCTGGTGCGAAGAAGATGCCGACGATGAGAGGAATAGGCCACATCCATTGCAGGGCAAAAGGGATTCGGTATCCCCAGTCATCTGTGCGCTCGACCATGGCGCGAAGAACACCGCTGGCGATCAGTTGACCCACGACCCAGCAGAGATTGACGTAAGTGGTCTAATACAAGGTCAGGTCAGCTGATAGTTCAAACCAGCCTTATGAAGTATTCCTTCCAACTCACCACGTAGGCTCGTAGGTGTATAGGGCAAACTTCGGAAGCATATGTGACGGTCAAGGTCTGGAAGATACCCCACGGGATACCTATGAGGATCTCTCCCACCAAGAGCTGAGGAAGCGTTTGGGCGAAGAAGATGATGAACACAAAGGCAGTCACGCCGATCAGACCACCAATCATTGTCTTGCGGTAGCCGAGCTTATCAGCGATGATACCGTTGACGAAAAGACCCGAGATCTCGCCAACCAAAGCACCGTTACTCAGACCCGACTGCCAGGCCGAGGTAAGCTGGTAGGACCCGTCAGCCTGGAGCTCGCCGAATTTCTTCTGAAAGACTGGATAGGCATATAAGTTGTTGAGCAGCGCCTTGTCGAAGCCTTCCATGATGACGGCGGTGCTCAAGAAGATTGACCAGAAGATGGCTTTGGGGTACAGCTTGATTGACTGCATCAAACCCATGTTGCGCTCAGCGTCGGTCGCGGCCGCGGCTTCGGAGGCGACGCCGAGCATGTTTGCGTCGGCCATGGAGGCGCGGTGCGAGGTCTCGGAGTCGAGGGCGGTTTGCGCCTTGGTCGCCGAGGAGGTGGAGCCGGCCATTGTTGGTGATGCGAAGGGATGTGTCGCACTTGGCGATAGATTCTGCGGAAGATCTAGAGAACGTAAACCAAGCTCGTCGTTCGGGAACGCGAGCTGGTGAATCGGAAGGCGATATCGATAATGATAGTCTCGGACTTCGTTTCGCTGTTACTTATCCGATCGCGATGAGCCTTCTGGGAGTTTGGCGAAGGTAAAGTTATGCCAAGTTGGGATAAACGAGCGTCTTATATCTTCCTGACCCGTCAGTCAACCTGCTGCTCTCCGCCAAGGGATGATGGTGATGCTCCCTTCAGGAGAAGACCGGATAGTCGTTCGAGGTTTCGAGGCTTCTCACTGGCTCGCTCAAATTCAATTCGAAGGGTGGCGTGGAGAGGAGCACCCGGGAGATGTTGACCTAGTCGGCCACTTGTGTCTTATCTTGTTCACTGCAAGAAGAAAACCGTCCGGTTCCCAACTGGACCCCTAACCCATGCAAGAAATCCCGGGAACTACACGTGTAAGCCCCACTTTCTCCACGACCCATTGGCTTGCGCGGGGAAGTTCGATGGTCTACGATGATATTGGCTGTCTGGGGTTCCGTTGTCGTTTGGATGGAACCGATGGACAGAACAAGAGAGGGCGTTCTCCTTTCGAGATCGAGGGGATGTCGCGTCCGCTGGGCCAGTGAAAAGATCTGCCAAAACCTTTCTGATGGGGCTACGACACTGGACAAAAACATGCCACACTTGCAGCACAGTCTGGACTGGGACGACCGTGCCTGATGCCGCTTTCGGTCATGAAGCTTTCCCTCGCCGGGTAGGGCCTCGAAGGCTAGAAGACGCGATCCATGTCTCTCCCAATCACAAGGGTGAGAATGCTCGGTATACCCAACCACCGGCAATTGGAGCGAAAGTTTCTGCGAGATTCGGTTCCCGGATTGGCCAATTGGGATATTGACCTGACGTCGCTGAAACCGGGCCCCCCTGCAGGGCGGCTGGGATCGGATGGGACGATGCTGTGGATGTCCTGGGGTGAATCTTGGTTTGGTGGTTGGAGAATGAGCCTCTCAGTTACTGCGGTTACAGGCCAAAGTTTTTTCCCCTGTTCAGGTTCTTGTGGCTTGAGCTGTTCCCACAGGTACTTCCTCTTATTGGTGCTGTTAAGCGATTTTCTAGCCATTCAAAGGTCATCACTCATATATCTATCCCCATAATACCAGTGCTAGGGGTTAAACATACCCATCACACGTAGTAGGGCAGATGTAGTAGTATATAAGCGGGGTTCATTCTTCTAAGTTCTGCTCTAATACTAGGCTAGGCTAAATGTACCTAATATAGACCTTCTATAGTTATCTCTTAAAACGAAATCTCTAACCTATTAGTTCTTACTATATATATATATCTAATTATAACTCTATCGCCCCTAATAATATTAATAAGAAAGAAAAATATAAGCTAGTTTTAATTACCTAAAGCTATTCTAAATCCTAATTTTATTCCTATTACTAATCTATAATAAAACCTATACTTATTTTAGTTCCTAGTCCTTCTTAGGCTATATGCGAGGGGTTAGACCTAAGTTTACTTAATAAGAGGTCGCTATAATACTATTTATTTAAGCTAAAGAGGAAAAAGGGGGAGTTTTCCTCTCTAGTAGAGATTTCGCTAGTCTATAGGGAATAACTAGGTAAGCCCTAAGTAAGCCCTAAGTAGCTCCTTAAGATAGTAAACCTAGGTAGAAGCCTAAGTAAGCTTAACTTAGGCGTAGCTTATAATACTATCCCCCCTCCTAGCTAGTCCCCCCCTAGATATAGGCTAGGTTACTATTATTATTTATAACTAGTTTATATAGGGCTTTATACCTATTTATTATAATAATCTCTATAATAGCCTCTATAAGCTCCTAGGTAAGCTCTATATACCCCTCTTACTTAACTAGGACTTCGTACCTCCGCCCTTACTTAACTACTTTCTATTATATTATATATATCTCCTCTATATATTACTCGAATTCGCTATTATTAGCTATAATTAGTAGTAGCTAGGGGTCTATTCTTATCTATATAAGTAAGGGGTCCTCTAGTACTCTCTAGAGGAGGTCTATATAGAACCTTAGGTAGATATTACTAGGTATATCTAACTTAACGATATATAGGCTTAAGACTCTAATTATAATATATTTATAATATAACTATAATAGCTTCTTACTAAGCCTAGGGCTCTTATAATTAGCTATTAAAAGCTAACCCTTATTACCTACTTAGTACTCCTCTATAAGTATCCTATACTAGTTCGTATTCTCCTTACTATACTATTAGGTAGCTATAATACTTACTTAGATAAAGTCTACTACCTCTTATAGTCTTATTATTAGGATAGTAGCTATTATATCACTAGAGGGGGTCTCCTTTATTATATTATTTATAATAAGTATAGGGTTAGTATAGTACTTATATTCTAAGAAGAATAGCAAGAGCCTAGTTATATTACTAACCCTATTATAGAGCACTAGCTAAGTAGTAGATAGGAGCTACCCCTAGTTATCCTATACTAAGGTTATAAATACCTATAGGATAGCTTATATCTCCTAGTTCTACCTCTTAGTACTACTATTAGTTTATAGGTAATATATAGTACTTAATAACCTCTTTATATTAATAAGGTAATAGAATTTAGCCTAGAAGTAGCTTACCTAGTTAGACCCTCGATTACTAATAATACTATATAGGAACCTATATAACTAGAAGTAGGAGGTAAGGAACTAATAGGTATAAGCTTCTACCTCTATAATACTTATTTCCTCTAGTATTACTAACTTACCTAGCCTATTTACTATAACCTATAAGTATTAGCTAGCGTTATCCTTTATAAGTAGTAAGTTTATAATAAAGTCTATTAAGAGGTCTAAGTATAACTAGGTAAGTACTAGTAGGGGTTTTAGGAAGCCCCTCTTAGCTTACCTCTAGATATATATCCCTCTATAGATATTATAATTCCTTATAAATCTCTATACTATCTATAATTATCCTAGCTAATAGACCTACTAGCTTACTATTTCTAGTATACTATTATAACCTAGGTAAGTAGTTATACTTAAGTTATAGCTCTATTAGATAATCTTTATATAGAGCTCCCCTAATAGGTTATTATTATCCTCCCCGCTAGGTACCTATAGCTTCCCCCTAAATATTAGTCTCCCCTAACTATTAATATTATACTTACTAATTTAAACCTTAGCCTTTATATCTAATAAGAAGCTCTAAAGCTAGTAAGTAACTATATAATATATAGCTTTATATATTATATCCTTCTTTATAGTTTCTAGCTATAATACTTATAGTTTAGGGTTATTATTAAAGACTATAATATCTAGGATATTAATATAGCCCTTCTAAATTCTCCTTACTAGGGGGCTAACTATAAGGTCCCTATAGGGGTAGGCGTAGTCTAGTATTAGCTATAAGACCCTCCCTTACTTCTACTTATTATCCTACCCTTATAGTATTTCCTACTCCCTCTAAGAGAGGATATTAGGGGCTACTACTTCCTTATTAGGGTAGTATTTAATAGTAAAATTATATTAAGATAGCTCCTCTACTTACTAGCTCTAGCGCTCTATAAGGCGCTACTTCTTTATAAAGTATTTAAACCCCTAGTAGTTAGTTAGTACTTTAAAAGTAGTTATATTATATAGCTCTACTCTCTATATATATAAGTAAGAAAGGACTACTAGGAGCTCCTTATTATAAATAAGGTAGTTATACTTTATAAGTAAGAGCTTTTATAAGTAGAACGCTATAGGATACTAGGTACCCTCTAGGTTAACTTATAAGAGCAACTTTCTTAATATAAATCCTAAATAGTTAGTTTTAATAATAGTCTTATCCTCTAGACTAAACTAGTAGAATACTAGCTAGGTATTAAAAAGCTACTTAAGCTCTAAGAAAGCTCGTTCTTAATTATCTCCCTATTAGAATATTATATTCTTCCTAGTAAATAGTATAAGTAGTCTAATAGTATCCCTATATTCTAATATAAATATGTTATAATAGTTTATAATAGTTTATAAACCCTAAGAAGCTCTAGACCCCTTTTAGGGAGATAGGGGGTAATTACTTAGTAATTACCTAGAGTTTCTTAGAATTATAAGAGAGACCATCTCTTATTATTATAATAAACCCTATATACTTAACCCTCTTAATTAAGAACTTATATTTTATAAGGTTAAGGTTTAGGCCTATATCTACTAGCCTCTAGAGGACCTCCTAGACCTTCCTCTTATGATCTTTTCTTATTCTATTAGAGTAAATTAATATATTATCTATATAAGTAGTAATAAAGTTATTAAAGAAGTCTTATAAGGTATTATTAATATATTACTAGAAGCTAGTAGGGGTACTAGTTAGGCTAAATAAGTAAACTACTTATTTAAATAACCTATACTAGGTATAGAATATAATTCTCTCCTAATACTCCTCTATTACTTTTAACTTATAAAAAGCTATTATTATATCTAGCTTAGTATATTACTTAGCTATACTTACCTAGCGTAATATTTTAGAGATTAATAGGAGGGGGTAGTAGTCTTTCTTTATAATTATATTAAGGGCCCTATAGTTAATATAGAAGCGAATTCCCCTACCTAGCTTCCTTATAAAAAGTACTAGTACTTTAGTAAGTAAGCTACTAGCCTTAATAAACCCTTTATCTAGGAGGTCTTATAAGGTCTTTTTTAATACTAGTAGCTCTTCTCTTAATATATTATAGAGGGTGCCCTAGGGGAGTAATAGCTCCCTCCTATCTAATCCTAGTATAAGGTTAATTTAGTAGTTTACCCCTAGTTACTTAGGGGGTAATAAATAAGCCTTA
Source organism: Colletotrichum ledebouriae (assembly GCA_036785755.1). Taxonomy (NCBI): domain Eukaryota; kingdom Fungi; phylum Ascomycota; class Sordariomycetes; order Glomerellales; family Glomerellaceae; genus Colletotrichum; species Colletotrichum ledebouriae. The sequence continues at coordinate 3,509 of JAVHLU010001261.1, read as the reverse complement.
TTAGAGTTAAATAAGTTAGGAAACTCCCTTAAAACCTAGTTTAGTAGATAGTATTATTAATCCTCCTTTAGCCTTAGGTTTAAAGCTTTCTTAATATTAAATAAGCTAATAGCTTATACTAGGACCTCTTTAATACCCTCTTAATACTTACCCTATTATCTCGCTAGGTATTAGTAAATTATAAAGAACGAGGGTATATTAAAGAACCTCGTAGCCCTTATTTCTTTTATAAGGGGAGTTTCTTCTTAATCCTCTAGATATAGCCTAACTTATCCCCTCCTATAGTATACTTAGTTAGTTATAGTATTATAAATAACCTAGCTCTATTCTATCTAAGGGTGCCCTAAGAGGATATTAGGGTCTAGGCTATTAATTATATATATAAAGATATACTAGGTATAGCTACTCGTTTCTAAGTTAAATACTACTATACTTAGCGTATTACTTAGTAATAATCCGCTAAATATATACCTTCTTATAAGTTAGTATCTCTTCTTAATATATAGAAGGTAGAGGTATTAAGCTAAGGAAAAGTTAATTATTATATAAGTATTACTCCTATTATTTATTAGGGTATAAGCTAGATATCCTCTATTAACTCTAACTTAAATAATAATAAGCTTATTATTAGCTAGTTATTCTTATTTATATTCTTCTTAACTTAATATCTCCTTCTTAGTAAGCTCTAGGACCTAAGTTTACTCTAGAGTTAGTCTTTTCCTAACTCCTTATCTTCTTCTAAGGAGTTAGTTATTACCTAGTAGTTATCTATAACCTTATAGTATACTATTTCTTCTTTTAAGGTCTTTATTTTTATAACCCTAGGTAGCTAGTCCTCCTTACTAGGGTAATACTAAGTAATATAACCTCTAGCTCTATAAGTATAATAAGTACGGGGGTCCCTTATACCCTTCTAAGGTTATTAGTATTATACTAAGGAGGTACCTAAGGAGGATCTAGAGTTTTAGTAGTTATAGCGTCTTACTTCCTTAACTTATAAGATATATATAGCTTTAGTTATATAGGTATCCCCTTTAGTATCCTTAGTAATAGGTCTCTAGTAGGTTACTAGGTAGTTATTAGTAATTTTTTAATACTTTACTTTCTATATAATACTCTAGACCTTTAAGAGCTAGCTAGTATAATTAGCTAGTAGGTTAATAATAATTAGCTAGTCCCTTAGCCTAGGTATAAGAGAGGCTTCTAGAAGTAAGATCTAGACTTAGCTAAGCTAGTTTATATTACTTATATTAGCTAATATTTACTTAAATCTTAATAAGAAAGTTACTAGGGATTTATTCTCCTTCTACTAGAGGGTTTATAGTTAGGCTATAGCTTATAACTAGATATTTAGGTCCTTATATATCTAGTCTAGGTAGGCTATAAAGTCCTTAGGGTTATATTTCCCCCTACCCCCCCTAGCTCTATAGAAAGTAGAGACTACTTACTAAGCTATAGTATCTAAGTAGGAGTTAATAAAGTACTATGCCTCTATATCTATAGTATAGAACGCCCTATCTATAGTAATCTTATACCTTATTTATTATACCTAAGTAGTATATTCCTTCTACTTACTTAAAAACTTTAGGGGTAGGGGTAGTAGCTTCTAATATACTATACTAGGTATTACTAGTACCTTACTAGTAGTACTTATAGGGGTCTATATAGCTATATATTAGCTATTCCCCTACTTAACCTCTTATAACTATTACTAGAGGGACTCTATTACTACTACTAAATTAGCTTATAATAGCTTATCTTAAGTTTTAGCTATACTATTATTAACTATCTTACTAACTAGTAAGGAGTAGCGCTTAACCTATTATTATTATTATAATAGTAAGCTTAAATATACGAGGGGTTAGACCTAAGTTTACTTAATAAGAGGTTATTATAATACTATTTATTTAAGCTAAAGAGGAAAAAGGGGAAGTTTTCCTCTCTAGTAGAGATTTTACTAATCTATAGGGAATAACTAGGTAAGCCCCGGGTAGGCCCTAGGTAGCTCCTTAAGGCGGTAAACCTAGGCAGAAGCCTAGGTAAGCTTAACCCGGGCGTAGCCTATAATACTATAGTGGTATATAGTTAGTTAATTAAAAGAATTTTAATTACTTTGAGGTAGAGCCCCTACTAGTTACTAACTTATACTTATATAGAATAATAAATACTAAGAATAACGAAGTAGTTCTTATAGCTTTAATCTCCCTAAGCTATCTAACCTAGTATTTAATAAACTCGCGCTTTCCTAATATATAATTTATTCTATATTCCAGTATTATTTCCTATATTTAATAAATTTTAATTCTAATTTAGTACTTAATAAGAGCTAATTTAATTATTTTATTAGCTTCCTATTAGATTTTAGCCTTCTCCTTCTTAATATATCTCTCTTTAGATCTAGTAATAGATATAATAAATCTATTATAGTTAGAATTACTTATAGACTTAAGTAAGAAATCTTATACTAATCTTATTATTCCTACTCTAGGTTTAAATTTAGGCTAGTTAGGGAGATTATTATTATTAAGAATCCTAGGATGGTTAGCTCTATAGTAAGATAATTTAAATTTAATAGGGATTCTCTTAGAACTAAGACTACTAAGTAGAGTTCTAATTAAGTTAAATACTAATAAAGGGGCTATAAAATTAGTATCCCTATCTAAATAACTATAGTTCCTAACTTAGTTAATAGCCTTTAGAGGTTTAGTAATATTAATATTATTATCCCTTACTATAGGCTTATTAGGTAGCTTAAAAGTCTTTAAAGGAATAGCTAAATTATTAGTATTAGGTAGTATAATAGGGTTAGTAGGTTAGTTAAGAACGTTTAGAGGGGTAGCTAAATTAGTATAATCTATTAGCTTAGTAAAATCGGTTCCTAACTAGAAGGATTAATTATATATAGGGAAGTTAAACTAGCTAAATCTAGATCTAAGCTTTAGTATTAGACTAGGAAATATTAACTTATTAGTTAGTAAACCTAGTTCCTTATTAATAGCTACGACTAGAATAGAAGCTACCCCTAGCTATTTAATAATTAGATCGCGCTGGAGCTATAGGTTATTATTACCCTTAGGCTTACTAGGTATAGTTAGCTTATTACTAGCGATCTCTCTACTAGGCTTACTAATTATAGTTAAGATTAGGGAATTAATAATAGGAGGAGCTAGTAACGCCGCCTCAGTTTCTTTAAGAACTTAATTAGGGTTTATTATCTTTAGCTTCGTAATATCCTTCTTAGGGGCTAGAGAACGAATAAATATACCTTTAGTTCTAGTATATAGACTCTAGTATCTAATATAACGGAGTTTTATAGTATAAATACCTAAGATAGCTAAATTAGTAATAGCAATATCTTCTTAAAAGTAACGTATAATTATAGTTATTGTAAGAATACCGAAGGTATATCTTAAAAGTTCTATAATAATCCTATAAGGTTTATATAAACCTTAATAAATAACTATAGTATATATAGTTATATACCCATATAATATCTCTTTAATAATACT
>JAVHLU010001260.1:0-33985 GCA_036785755.1 Colletotrichum ledebouriae | reverse complement strand
CTAACTAGGTAAGTACCTATCTTATAGCCTCTATATAGGAGTCTATATTATTAGTAAAAATTAATATATTATCTAAATATATAATATAAATAATATTAACTAGGCCTATAAGTAACTTATTAATAAATGTCTAGAAGGTAGCAGGTGCGTTAATAAGCCTAAATAGTATAATATAATATTTATAGTAGCTATATTATTTATAGAATACTATTTTCTACTTATCTCCCTCCTAGATCCTTACCTAGTAATATATATCCTTAAGGTTAAGCTTAGTAAAGTACTTATCTCTAGAGAGCTAGTTAAGGATCTTATTAATTAGAGGGAGGGGAGTGTAGTTCTTAGTAGTTACTTAGTTAAGCCCCTAGTAATCTATATATAACCTTAACTTATCTCCCTTCTTTAGGATAAATAGGATTAGTACCCTTACTAGGCTTATTAATAAGCAAGTCTACTCTTTGTATAGGGCTTTATAGATATAGTCTCTTAACTCTTCTAACTCCTTCTTAGCTAGTAGGTAAGTAGGCTTAAATAAAGGCTTAGTTCTAAGCTCTAGGTTAATAGAGTAGCTCCTAGTAGTTCTAAACTCTAGTATAGTTCCTACTATATTAATATTAAATACCTTCTTAAAGTCCTAGTACTCTAATAGGATATTTATTTTAGTCCCCTTAGTATCCTTAGGGTCTTAGGTATCCTTTTAGTAGTTAGTAATTAATATATAGTTAACCTATATTACCCCTATAAGTACTACTCTCGCTTTATTTCTAACGTACCTAAGTTCCTTTATAGTTATAATAAGGCAGATACTCTTCTTATATAAGGGAAAGGTCTAGGCTAACTCCCTCTAGTTAAGGTTAGAGCACTCTATTATATACTAAGGGATCCCTAGGATAATATTATAACTATTACTATTACTAATCTTAGATTCGTGCGAAGCTATCTACTAGATACTTATGCTATTAGTTATTCGGGTTATTAACTTCTATATACTATAGTTAGGTTCCTTAGATACCTATATTCCCCTAATAGGTTCTAACTTATTAGCCTCTAGTTAGGTATTAGTTATAATCCTCTAGTTTATAATATTCTTATTAGCCTTATAATTTATAAGCGTAGCACTAGTCTTCTAGCTACTTATAACTTAGACCTATATTATTGCTTTAATACGACGTAGCTAGTTATTACCCTATTAAACCGCTTGCGTTACTACCTAGTCCTCCTCTAGTTATTTACTAGGGTAGGGTTTCCCTTTATAGCAAGGGTAGCTATACTTCTTATAATATAGGTACCTTAGCGTAATATAACCCCTTTTCTTATAACTATAATAGATAATCTCCTTCCTAGTATCCTAGTCCTTAGTATCCTCCTAGTAGGTATTAGTATTACTATAGCCTAAGTGAGTTTGCTCTTTTAAAGCCTCGGTTAATCCCTCTGGGTTAGTAGGTTAGCCTTCTAGTTATTACCCCTTATTATTAGCCCCCTAGTCCCTTACTAGTACCTTATATATCTATATATTAACTATAAGTTCCGTATTTTTAGCCTTAGTATTAAGGTTAAGCTGCGATTTTAGTAACCTACTTACTATAATATAGTATTAGAGCTTAGGATCTAGCCTAGCTACTATATTAGCTACCTAGATCTCCTCTAGTTATTAGTAAGGGCTCTCCGCCTTAATCCCCTTATAATACTTAATAAAGCTCTAGTATAACTATCCTAGTCGCTAGTAGGCCTATTTAAGCTAGGTTTATATACTAAGGGTCCTAGACCTTATATTAGCTATACTATTAGCTAACTAGTCCTTTATCGCTACCTATGTAATATCCTTCGCCTTATTATTATAATTAATAGAGAGGTATAAGGTTTATTACTTTACTACTAGCCCGTCTAGGTACTTAGTAATAAATAGTACCTTTTTAAGATCTAATATAATCTTATTTATCTTAAACTACGCGTTAAGATTAAATATAAATTAATTAAAGTCGGTCTAGGTACCCCCTTTATACTTAAGTATTAGAAGATACTTCCCCTAGAGCTCTAATTAATACTTCTTTAATTCGCTACTAATAACTACTTAGTAAGTAATAGGGTTACTCGCTAGGGTTAATAATTAGCTAGCCCTTAAGGCCTTAAGATATTCCTATTTATACTTTAGCTACCCCTTTTTTTCTTCCTCCTTAATAAGCTAATCTAATTTAGCCTCTATTAATTAACTACCTAGTCCTCTATTAGTACCCTTATTACTATTCTATTTAGTAGGCGTCTTATCCTATATTTAGCTATTTAGTCGCTCCTAGCTAGCAGGGGATCTTAATAGTAATACTATATTTATCTCCCTAGTAGACCTATAGGTAGGTATTATATTATTATACGTTATACTACTCTAACGGTCTATACCCCTCTTAATATAAGTATAAGAGAAGAATATATTATAAACTAGTATAATATAGAGTAATAGAGTTAGTATAGTTAGGTATATCTAAGGTTAAATATTCTTCTCTAGCCCTCTAACTATTAAATAAGGGCTAGAGGACTTATCTAGGGGTTACCTAGTGCCTCCCTATAGCCCTAACTCCTACGGACTTCCCTAACTTAGCCCGCTAAGCCCTTTTCCCTGCAATATTATCCTGGCTCGGGACAATTAACTGGAGGCGTAGTAGATAGACTTTCGAAATATTGATAGATTACGCATCTCGAAGTATATATTGCTGAAGTGCTAATATAAATAATATAATATATTAACTAAAAGGCTCTAAACAATCTCACCTTTTCTCTGAGCTCCCTCTATATGTTACCTTTATATATTAGTATTATATATTTTCATATATAGCTTCTCTTTAGCTTTAAGACGTATATCCTCTAACCTTGAACTATAACTTGCTATTATATTACCGATCTTAAGTGTGTTTATAACAGTATACTATCTAAAATATATCGTATAGAATAGGGTCTATTTATGCGGTTTTATATAGTTCTACCCGCTCTAAAGCGGGTATATATATCCCTTTTTTCCGCACGCCTCTATTTAAAGAGACTTATATATATATGTATAATATATTCTTTTTAATGCCTTAGAAGCTGCTCCTGAAACCTGTTTTCGCAATATTCCCGCTTCTAGCTGCGTTGATCTATTATAAGCAAATAGCATACGCGGAGGCTATAAGTATAGGCTGAGAAGAGCTATCGGTATAAGTAAACTCTTCGCACAAGAAATATACTATTGCATAAGGGAGGTTAGGGATTGCTCTGGATTTACCGTCTAGTTAGCGAGGTAGAAGGGGGGTTTTAGGTTAGCCTGTATTAGTTGTAAAGTGGCTATCTTATAGGCGACGGGAATTTTATCCAAAGCTTTAAATATATATGTATTACGGAAAGGCCTTTAGAGTTAGGAGATTTTATAATAAGCTACTAAAGTAGGTATTAGGACAGATGAATAGATTTAATATAGTTGAATGGATTGAATAGGTATCAAACTATATCGGGGTTAACCTTCAGAGACGAAACTGAGACACGAACTACCTTTTCTGAATTAAATAAGAGACTAATACCTAATCTCTAAAGCCTAAACCTGGCCTCTGGCCACTGCATAGTGATTTTACCTGCTCAAGTGCAATAGACCTTCTAACTCCGCGCCTCCTGATAATATATAGCCTAAGGAGTTATCTCACGTGTAGTAGCGTTTATAGCACCTTGCTAGAAGGTCGACCTTTTAGGTTAAGGAGTTATCTCATATAGTAGCTTTTACCTTACTAGAAGGTTAACCTTTTAGGTTAAGGAGTTATCTCGCGTAATAGCTTTTACTTTACTAGAAGGTTTAGCGAAGGTATTAGTATGAGAGCCTTAGTAGCCTATTGAGCTCCGATGTAATTAGCCCTAGTATAGCGTATCTAACTTTATAAAGTAATATTTAGAGGGTTTGCTTTTAAGTAGGAATATGTAGGGTTCCTATATTATTTTCCTTAACTAGTAGAGGGTATAGGTTAAAATACCTATATAATATTTCCTAAATTATATCTGCGAACTAGGTAAATTTGTCATAGTCTTTTTGCGAAGGGGCTGCGGCGTAATTCCAAACTTAATCCTTTCTATAAGAAGTCTATTCGTTAAATATTATATTCTATATAATAATAAGTATTTATAATATAGGGATCTAGACCCTATATAAGTTATAATTATTTAGAATATATCTCATTCGGTATCTAATATATCCCTATAGTACTACCTTAAAGTCTCTCTTATTAATTTCTCTCCCTTATTCCCTCTTAAGGGGGTATATATAGTAGCTATAGGCGTATATATATCCCTAGTAAGGGTAAAGGTTATAGGTAAGGGCTGCTCTATTATTAGGCTATTACTAGCGAAAGTAGTAGTAGAACTACTCTTTTCTAATCTATAGTAGCGAACGCTAGTTATAGCGTTTAAGTAAGCTTATATTATAAAGTATTATTATAGTTAATACTATCTTAGCCTATAGTTCTATAGGTAAGCTAGCTATAATAAGTATCTTAATTACTTAAATAATAACTTCCTAACTAGCCTATTCCCCTCTCCTATTTAGTTCCTTTATATATAGAGGGGTCGTTTTAACCTCTATTCCTTTTATATAGGTCTAGTCCTTATACCTTATATCTTTTATAAGTGAAATTACGAATATCTTAATATCTTATGTAATCTTATAAATAGAAAGTCCCTTCTGTTAAAATACTTATTATTTAAAAATCTTTAGAGCGAGTATAACCCTATTATAGGTCTTATTAATATATAGAAAAGCGAAGAGCTAACTAATATATTTATCCTTAATAATAAGGAGCTACTAGTTCTAGTTCAAGCCTTTAGGTAGTTAAAGAGATCCTGTATAATTCTATAGTAAGGGTATATTCCTTAAGTTTCTAAGGTTCGTCTTAAAATTACCTCTTTAGTATATACAACTACGTAGTATTAATACTATAAGTATATTAGACCCTTTATTCTCACCCCCTAAGTAATATATACTAGCTACTTAAGAGCTTTAGGGCTAAGGTAGCTACTTTAGAGGTACTAAAGTATTATGTTGATGCTCCTAACTAGTAGTAGTATAAAAGAGGTATACTTATATATTATAAGCACGTAGCTTATATTACTAATAATAATATAAAACTCTAGCGGATTTGCTTAGGAATAGAGTATAAGGAATAAGGCTTATATTTAAAAAAGGCGAGGTTCGCTTTTCTAATAAGTTTCCTAATTATAATACTATTCTTATAAGTTCTAAAGTAAGATATATTTTTATACCCTAAGTACTAGATACCTATGCCTTCCGTTAGGAAGGTTAATCTTTACCTTTTAGGAAGCTGGACCTGCCTAAGAAAAAAAGCTCTCCTACTACTATTAGACCGCTATATATTAAAAGCTTAAATCTAATTAGTCTTCTAAAAGATTGAGCTAGTTTCTCCTAGGTAGAGATAAATATAGGTCTATATAGCTTAGTTTAGTCTATACTACTCCTATTAGCCCTTATTAGCTCTTATTACCTCTTATTAGCTCTTTATTATTAGCCCCTATATATAAAATAGGGCTCTAGCTAGTAGCTAGTAGGAAAGGGTACTTTTTAGTATATTTACGCCTCTATTCAGGTTAGATAGAATTAGATATAACTAGACTTAGTAGATAAAACTTTAAAATATAATATAAAGTAATTATGAAGGATTACCTTTAGGGAGGTAGTTATTAAGGATCGCTTTTAATCTTTAAAAGATCTTCTTACTTATCTTCTTTATAAGATACCTATAGATTTGAAGTAGTATATAAGCTATTAAAATAAATAACTACTCTTTAGTATAGCTTATAATATACTTACCTTCTACTCTTTATTATCTCTCTTAGCATATATAACTCTAATACGAACAGGAGGTATATAAAAGACTATATATTAAGAAAAGAGTATTATATAAAGAGTATACTATACTATTCGCTTATCTAGTAATTATCCCCGCTACAAGTCCTAATAAACAGATCTAATGTTTTAAGTATATAATAAGCACTTATTAATATATTTATACCCTTATTAAGGTTAAATAGAGTTACCTATAACTAGATTTAGTAAATAGAACTTTATTATATAGTACAAGGCTCTTATTATTAAGGATTAGTTTTAAGCTTTCTAAGACCTACTTACGTATCTCTTTATAAGGTACTTATAGATTTTAAGTAATATATAAGCTAGCCCTTATTATTAAGTTAGACCTCAAAGTTATCTCTAGAGATATATAGCATAAGTAGATATAACTTACTAAGATTATCTCTTAATAAGGTAATTATAGATTCTAAGTAATATATAAGCTATAAAACTAAAAGGCTACTTATTAGTATAGCTTATAGAATACTTACCCACTTATCCCTCTATATCTCTCTTAGTATATATAGCTCTAATAAGAGCGGGAGGTATATAAAAGACTCAATATTAAGAAGAGAGTATTATATAAAGAGTATACTATATTATTTACTTAGTTAGTAATTATCCCCATTATAAATCCTAATAAGAAGATCTATTTCTTTAAATATATAATAAGTACTTACTAGTATATTTATACCCTTATTACTATTAGATAGAGTTAGCTATTACTAGACTAAGGAGATAAAACCTTAGAATATAATATAAGGCCCTTATTATTAAGAACCACCTTTAAGCTTTCTAGGACCTACTTACTTATGCCTTTTATAAAGTACTTATAGATTTTAAGTAATATATAAGCTAGCCCTTATTATTAAGTTAGACTTTAAGGTTATCTCTAGAGATATATAGCTTAAGTAGATATAGCTTATTAATACTACCTCTTTATAAGATATTTATAAATTCTAAGTAGTATATAAGCTATAAAAATAAAAAGCTACTAAATAGTATAGCTTATAATATACTTATCTCTTATCCCTCTTTATCTCCCTTAGTATATATAGCTTTCATAAGAGCAGGAGGTATATAAAAGACTATATAGTAAGCGGAGAGTATTATATAAGGGGATTACTATATTATTCATATATCTAGTAATCATCCCTATTATAAATCCTAATAAGATAGTCTACTTCTTTAAATATAGCTCGCTAGTCTTACTTCTCTATAAAGTACCTATAGATTCTAAGTAGTATATAAGCTATAAAAATAAAAAGCTACTTATTAGTATAGCTTATAATATATATACCTCCTATCCCTTATTATCTCTCTTAATATATATACTTCTAATAGGTATAGGGGCTAGTAGCTAGTAGGAATAGGTACTTATTAGTATATTTATACCCTTATTAAGGTTAGATAGAGTTAGCTATAGCTAAAGTTAATAGATAAAACTTTAAAATATAAGATAAAGTAGTTACTAAGAACTACCTTTAGCAAGGTAGTTATTAAGGATTACTTTCAATCTTTAAAGGATCTCCCTACTTATCTTCTTTATAAGATACTTATAGATTTTAAGTAGTATATAAGCTATAAAAATAAATAGCTACTCCTTAGTATAGCTTATAGTATACTTACCTCCCATCCCTTATTATCTCTATTAGTATATATACCTCTAATAAGAGCGGGGGTTATATAAAAGATAGTATATTAAGAGGATACTATTATATAAGGAGACTAGTATATTATTTATTTATATTAAATACTAGATATTATATAGAATATCCTATTAGAAGAGCCAATAGCTACCGCTACTTAGTATAGAGAATAGAATATATAATATTACTAATTAGATTTATTCTATTTATAGCGCAACCTTGCTAATAGAAGTGTTCTCCTTAAAGGTAGCTATGGCTAGCGCTCCTTAGTTTTCTAAAGTAGCGCTTTAGAGATAATATTAATATAAAGGTTCTCTATATATCCTAAATTATAAAGTATAGGGTCCTCTATAATTATGCCTTTTAAGCTATTAAGAGCCTTCTTAATAATATATATACTCTTTATAATAATTAGGTATAAGGCTATTCTAGAATTAACTTATTCTCTATTATAATACCTCATTGAAGAGGGGATTAGTAGGGACTTATTATTTACTAGGTACGTCCCTCCATAGTTATGTAGGACTATAGACTTATATAATATAATAAAGTCCTAAGTAAAGATACTTAAGTAATCCTTATCTAAATTAACTATATTATCCCGAATATCGTTTAAGAGGGTTATATAGAAAGTAATTTCTACTATATTATTAGGGTAGCTTAGGGCTATATCGGATTTCTTCAATAAAGCCTTATCCCCCCCTTTATTAATTTAGTAGTTCTTACCCTTATAAGGTATATTATCTAGCTAGCCCTTATAAGTAGGTTTAATATAAAGATTAGCAAAGCGTAGGTTACTATTTTACTAGTTATAGATCTAAGCTATTTATATATCTATTACTAATATATAAGGGCCCTTCTGGTAATATCTAGTTAGAGTATCTTCTAAGTAGTTATAATTAATACTTAGCTATTAATAGCTCGACCTATATTGGCACTATTTACTACTAGATAAGTTATTAGTTATAGGAATATTTAATACGTTAGCCTTATTTATATAACTAGCTAGCGTTACAAAGACCCTGGCGCTTTATCCTTATAATCTTAAGTAGAGTATATTGTTATATAAAAGGTCCTTAAATGTATTAATAAATTGGGTTATATTAAAGACTAGTATCCCTACTTATTTCTATTTGAGGATATATATAATCTCTATATTAGCCTAGGTAAATATAAAGTAATAACTTATTATATAGAAAAAGGTTTCGAAAATAAGGGTATTACTTATCTTAAGAAGCTTAGGCTAGGTAGTATAGAGGTAGATACCCCTAAAGTCCTTAATCTGGGTATTAGGATTAATACTCCTATTTATCTTTTCTAGGACTTAGATATACTCCTCTTAAATAGTAATAAGGGTACTAGCCTTACTTAGAGTATAATAATATTTAAGATTAATAATAAGGCTATAAAGAGTTATGTACTCTTTAGCAAGAAGCTCTATATATATAAGTATAATAATATTATAAGTAATAGTCTCTATAACTAGATAGTTAATCTACTTAAACTCTTAATCCTTATAGGTTTACTTAAATTTCTATATAGCGAGTAAATAAAAGTACTCTAAGTACTATTCCTATATATTTATATTATTCCTATTAATTATAACTAGGGTAGTTAGAGGCTAAAGGGGCTATAGTTTATTTATTAGTTATATATTAATAATAGACTTAGGAGTAGGCCTAGAAGTAATACTAGGAGTAGCCTCTTCTAGAGTTTCCTAGTTTTACTTAGTAATATATATATTAAGAGCTAAGGATTCTAATAAGGTCTTACCTAGGTATAAAGGTCCCTTAGGGTTATCTAGGTTAATATACTTCTAGACTCTAGTAGCTTAGGCTTTAGCCTAGATTATAATGTACTAAGTAGTAAAGTCCCTATATATAATTAGGTAGTATAATACTACTATAATATTATTAGAAGGTATTATAGTTATTTATGAAAGGAGGGTTTAGAATAGTAGAGGATAGTATATATTAAGAAGGAAAGAAGTAATAGAAGAGAGGAAGTTTTAATAAGTACTTTTAGTAACAAAAGCCTATTTTAAAATAGCAAGTTAGGGGTCTAGTTAGAGCTAGGCTTATAACTATTAAGAAACATCCTATAGCGCTATATTTATAGTTACTAAAGAGCTTATTCTATTATAATAAGAGTAGCTATAGTATAGTTACTTATTACTATAGTCGGAGGAATAACTCCTAGAAAAGGTTTATTCTAGACCCGACTTTAGTTATATGCCGCGGTTAAATCGGGCGATACTAAAGGCATTATAATAGTCTGTTATAATAGCTATAACCTTCTAGCCTATCCAGATACTAACTCGCTATATATAATACTGAGTAAAAAGCTATTTTAGAATCTTATCTAGCTAATTCTAACGCTTCGTTTATGATCTTATAGAAGGACAATATTAGAGCTTATAATATTTAACTATACCTATCATTAAATCCTATAAAAGAGCTATTTATTTAAGAAGTCAGAGAACGAATAAAGGTAATAAATAGGATATTACTAATCTACCTAGTATCTAGTCCTTATATGCCAAGCTATAAAGTAAGTATTCTATATAAGGTTAACGAGAAAGCGCGTGAAAAAGCCTACGCGCTAGCTAAATAAACTCCAATCGCAAGAGGAGCCAAGCCGCCCATCGTAGCGAGACTAACTACTAGGAACAGGAACAAGACCTCCTGAATAACTGGAAAGCTAAATCACAAATTTATATAGTGAAGATAAAGAATGAGCTGGTTGCTGATGAGTTGTCTCGGAGAGGCGAGTTAATATTGTGATGCAGGATACAGACAATCATTCAAGAGCTCAGAAAATCCCGAGGCAGGTTAGAAGAAGCTGGAAGCAACAAAGGTGACTGTTGAAATTGAATAGACAGTCCTCTTCTTCCTATTTCAGCATAATCGTTCTACCCGCCTTGCGAACTTTGGAAGCACCAAAAAACACCAAAAAGAAACATATACACGAGCTTTGCGGCTTTACTGCTCATCGACCATCTCAACAGCGGCTTTGACAGCGGCGAAAATGGTATGGAACGAACCACGAAGGACAGGGTCTCTGATGTTGGGTGGATTGCCGCCATTCACTTGCAACAGCTGACGGTAGAGGCTCAGACAACGGGCAGAATCGTCCTCTTCTTCATCATCCAGGCCGAAGTTGAGGTCGTCCAAGCGGTCCATAGTGGCTTCACTGCGGCGTTGTTGCCGCTGCAAGATATTAAGGCCTAGGCTAGGGCGGCTGCGGGCTTGTCGGAGGCTGTCAGGGGTTCTGACAGGAGAAGACGTTAAGGAGGATATGTCCGAGCGAGACAGATCTGCGGGGCTAGGCCCGGGTTTATCGTTGCCGCTGCGGGCCTTTTCCATGAAATCTTCGTCCTCATCCTCTTCATCCTCATCGTCGTTATCGGGGGCGGCGGCGGCGGCAATCTTGCGCTTCTTGGCAGGGCCTTTGCTGGAGCTGGCTGCGTTAGTGAGGTCTTCGGCAGCGCGCTTTCGTGATTGGCGAGGAGGTAATTCACGAATTGGGGCGACAGACACTAGGGCTGCTGGCGCTGGGCTTGACTGGACGCTGGGGGCGCCACTGTTGGAGGGGAGGGCGGAGGAGGCGCGAGAAGTGGCGCGGGATGGCACATCAGGAGCGATTTCTGTTACCAAGTCAGTGAGTTGCCAGGCATTTAAGAAGACGAAGTTGAAAATGGAATACTGATATAAGGTGTTATGCAATAGTTGTAGGGATATTACGGGCTATTGGACCATCAGATGTTTCAATATGAATGCAATTCTACTAGATGTGACTAGCGATATGTAAACTGATTCTGTACTCACTCTTGATGGCTTTGGTAAGTTCGGCAACGGTGGGAGTTGGAGGCGCCTCTGGACTGAGGTTGGGTCTGGAGAGCATTTCATCCTGCAAGCCGGACACCAGAACATCGCGAGTAACGTGAGGATGGCGGTGGAAAACAGCCGAAATCTTCTGCAATGCGTAGGTACTTTTGGTGACATCCAGCCCAAAGTCCAGGAAGACATCGTAGACACTGCAGTGAAGATCTTGGGAGGCTTTGTGCAGGCGTTGCAGGTGGTTGGCATTCTCCTTAATGCTGGCATATTGTGGTGTAAAGACGGCGAAAAGAGTGGTTTGCAGGCGCAAGTCGGGAATTCTCTGTCTCAAGAATGCTGGCCAGTCTCGCACATCTTTGCCGGGGATTGTGCCGCTGTCTTCAGCCGGAGAGCTATCGTTCTTGATTGTATAGGCCGCAAGCCAGAACTCCTTATGGAGCCGAGGGAAGATGTCGACTAGGTTGGGCCCAGGACCGGTAGCTAGATGATTCAGACATTGGTCCAGCTCTGCCAGCAGGTCTCGGACCTTCGGCCATCGTTGCGGAAGAACTGAGGGGAGATCGAAATCGGCAACATTCTCGTTGTCCATGGCGGGCTGCTTCAGCGAGTGAGAGGGCGGCGCAGCGCGGAAGAGTCAAGAAAGGCACGAAAAGAAGAGAATCACAACTATCGCAAGGCTGGACGAGCAGAACGAGTAGAGAAAGGCCGGAAACACAGCACGAAACACAGCACGACGTCGGATCAGAGATGTGATAGTGGCCAAAGATCGAAATTCCAATTCAGGGCGGTCGACAGGCAATCGACATTCGGTTGCGACTCGATCGTCTGCAAACCGAATGGGTGTGGAAAGCACACATGGCGAACACTTGCCCTTCATTCGCGCTGTATGATGAATTCTCACCGTGATGCAGGAAGCAACCAAAGTAGACACCAATTAAATGTGTGTCACGGTACCTGCCCTGTTCCATTCCCTGCCATCTTATGAGGAAGTAGAGTCAGGTACGTACTAGCCTACAGCACTCGTTTGCATTTAACCTACCTAAAACGCCAATTAATACATGATTTTTTAATCTACTTAGTCGCTTTATAAATCCCCTCGACTAATTATTTTATAATTCTTAGATTACTATTACATAAGTATAATATAGTTTACAAGCAAGCTAGGTCTTTAATTATAACTATATTATACATTTAAGTATTAGCTAACATCTAGAAACCCAATTCTCCTTAAACTACTTAGAATACTCTTCTTTGAATATCTATATATTATACTAATATATTTATATATTAAACTAATATACTTATATATTATACCTAATATTCTCATAGGTACTAAATACTATTAATTCATTTTAATCCTTAGTTAGTAGCTACTACTCTTCTTTATTTCATCTTGGATTTAGATTATAGCTTCTCTCTATGATTAAAGATTTTTAGTTTCTAGTATAATAAAGCCTTTTCTTTCTTTTAACTAGGCTTTCATAGCTTTTTAATATTAACAAGGTAGATTATTCTTTCTATAAATGATTTTATTTTCATATCGTAATAAAGTAGTTTAGTTTCGAACTTTCAATACTCGTTTTAACCAATACTCCATAGCCTTAATAACTCAAATGAATAAGCCATTCCCATAATACGAGATTTAATATATAATGGGGTATAATTAAAAAGCTATATCTATGAGACTATTTTATGCTTAAGAACACTATGTAAGATATATTATTAAAAAGGGCTTTAAGAGGTATTAAAAATATATATCACTATTGAGCTTTAAGAATATACTTTGTATATTTAGAAGAGTAGGACTAGCTTACTCTACAAGCCCTTTAAATACCTTTCTTCATTAGTGCTTAAATAAAGGCCCCATACAATATAGAGAATAGGTCTTCCTTTACAATATAGCTATTACTTTACTGTATTTATCCGTAATCTATTAAGTATATATTACCCTTAGAAGCTCAAGAAACCTACTATTTAAAGCTGAAATAAATAAAATAAATAGGTTAGTAGATAGAGCACAACAGTGTTATTCTCCTTATAATATATCCCGAAGTTAGTAATATCATAATTGTTATTCTTATCTATAATAAGGAGGTAATATCCACCTTATGTATATATAGTCTTATATATCAATGAAAGTCTTGAAGCTAATTTAGCTCTCTTTTATTTATTATCTAATTCTTTATTATATTATATTAGCCTAGTATAGAAGACACCAGTTTTATTATATTAAATAGAGAGGTAATACTGAGTTATCATAATACTAGAGAGCGCTAGCTATAGCGAGCTTTAAGGAAAGACCTTCTATTAGTAAGGCCTTGCTATATATAGATTAAATTAGGCTGATAATATTAGATATTTCATTCTCTATATTATAATATTCCAAGTCTAATTATAACTTTAAGATATAAATAAACTACTCTTACCCTATGAATACTCCATAAAGCATAAAAGTTAATGTTCTATATAACCTCAAAGTAATTCTGAATAACAAGAGCTTTTTATTATACTTTAAGCTTTATGTACCAAATTTTGTTATAACTAACTCTTCTTGAATTTTATTGAGAGATTTAATATTTAAATAAGTATTAACTATTGAGTTTAAGAAATGATTCCCCTTTCAAGCTTTTTACTAACAATAATAACTGGATAAGAAAGCTAAATAGTAGTTTTATTATATAATAGTCCTCTCTTAATATATACCCTTTTATATATCTCTTTTCTTTAAGCTATATAGACTAAGAGAGATAATAAGATATAAAAATTAAATATTCGCTTGTTATATAGCGCATAAACTATTTAGTCAGAGCTTTAATAGAAATATTAAGTAATAAGCTATTAGCTATATTAAAAAGTAATTACGTATTCTTATACTATATATATTGTTTTAAACCTATAAATACCTCTTCAAGACAATAAATATAGAGGTTATATGTAGCTTAAAGGTAGTCTTTAGAAATAGAAGCTTTATTATATAATAAAGTCTATTTACTTTCTAATCAATATATAGCTAAAGCTTTATTATATATCTAAAGCCCTCTACGCATAGATAATAAAGAGAAAAGCATAATTGAAACGTAAGTTTATTTGAACTATAGATTGATGAGCTTAATTCCTTAAGGAATTAGTTAAAATTGAATCTTTAATACATAGAGGTTAATAGTAATAGGAGAATAACTTGCCTCTTAAATAAGCTGAGTTCCTTAAGAGAATAAAATTAACCTTTCTAATAGAAGGCTACTTAATATGATAAAAAAGCTTTGATTATATTATTATATTTCTTAAGGTATAGACTAAGTAACTCAAAAGATTAGAAAATCGCATATTAATAGTTATTTAAGATAGGGCAAATGCAAACGAGTGAGGTAGGGATGGACGACGAACATGCTCCTTCCGTTAAACCTTCCCGACCTTTCCTCCACTCCCCCTGCTTCCTTTATTTCCCTTAATCTCCTACGCTCTCTGTTCTTTCCCTTCTCTTTTCTCTTCCTCCCTCCTGCACTATATCCACAAGAACCTCGATACATCTACCCAGCCCGCGGATGGAGCTCTTCTCTGGAGTCTGAGATAAACCAAGTCACATCCACAACCTCAGAAGCCGGGTGAATACTTACCACCTGGAAAACCACACGTCACGCACAGCTCACGGCGTGTATATTATTCGAGAAAAAACGTGGACTAGTACAATCTGAGGTGAGGCGTATTCCCAACCTAGCTACAAGGCGCGTTCTAAACGGCCGATGCGATACAGGAGGCCGGAAGCCCGTCTCGATCCTGCACAACGTACCGAAACGCACCGAAGCGAAGCGACAGCCGAATCGGATCCCCGACAGCTACGAACCACTATCGAGGACGACCATGCCGAGCGAGTCCGGCGATAATCAGGGTCATGTTAATAAGACCGTGCAGCGAGCACAATTGATCGGCCTGGCTGCTGAGATGGCACGTATCTCACGCCAGTATTTCACCGACGCCAAGACTAACAATCCACACAAAATGGGACAGCCACCGCGCAGCGTCTCAGATACGTCGGCATGTGGGAGATCGGTTGAGAGGGGCAATATTTCGGCGCGAAAGAACATTGACCGTGCGCTTTTTGTCGTCGGATAGGCTGCTGGTAATGTTGGAGACTTGGTCAAACTGGCCGAGTTGGAGAACGAGGCCGAGATGGATAAGACCAAGCTAGAGGCCTAGAGCTTGTCTACGCCCTACACTTAAGTAAAGATAGTGGGCTAAGAGATGCTGGACGAGAGGACGGCTATTACTAGAACTATTAGAATCCATTAGCCCGTTGACACGGTCCGGATCGCAAACCTCCTTAAAACTGCTTGTGCTAGTCTCATGCAGGCCCTAAGATTCTTGGATTGCACTCTATAAGTACAAGCATGATACCTGCCGAATTTCAGATAGCCCTAATCTACCTTAGCATATGGACGTCTCTGCGGTGAATAGCCTTCGATCATAACCTCCTCGGCTTCGCCTACCACGCAGAATCAGATCAGGTAGCTGCATAACACGACGCCGGCAAGTGTCTGCCAAAGGCCGACGCTGTATTCATCGCCAATTACAAGCTCACGACCGTCGCAGAGCCTGCTACCGACCTGTCCCAAGTGAAGTCCACGGCTTCCGTACAAGGGTTGACGTCCCTGAAAATGCATCTTCATTCTCCGCGAGTATGGCGGAAAGCACCACTAATCACTCCACACGCCCCGTCTGCCTCAGTCCGATCTAGTTCCCTTAGAGAAAGCGTGAAGCATCGACTTTGCCCTCTATCTCGCGAATGCCGAAGGCTCTAGACATAAAGTTGCCGTCGATATGGTTTTCAGAAGTGGATCAGTCGTCTCATGGAATACAGCCCCGCAATGCCTTGTCTTGGTGTCGGATTTTGCCGGTGTTGAGTACTTTATTGACCAGGAGGGCTGCGTCGGGGCATGTCTATGTATTACTTCCTGGCCGTTGCAAATGTCAGTGCATTCAGGTATGGCTTACACGCTTCTACAGGATGAAATTGGCACCTGTACAGCCCCCATGATAACCTGCATTGAGGTTGGAAAGTTCCTGTTAGGTGAATATACGAGCATAGGACAACTGAAGATGAACGCTCTCAGCTACAGTCTGTGATACTGCCTGGGCTATCTCCATTCAAAGTCCGAATATCATTTTCCATTATTTCTATTGCGCCACAAACGGAAAACGCCCGAAGCACCCGTCATCAAAAGGCTCGAACCATACAGGAACGGGAGAGGCTAATGAATTCTCCGCAAAAGAACAGAGCTTAATAAGCTAAATTAGAGTAGTTTATAGGAGTTAGGAGATATAAAGAGGTACTTAATGATCTCTAGATAAGCTCTCCAGCCCCTTATGGTAATATAGAGGGCCAGAGAAGAATATTTAACCTTATTTATACCTCCCGTATAAATACCTCAAACCTAATGATCCTTAGCAGAGGAGTTTCTCAAGGATGCTCGGTCTAGTTGCCATTTTTTTCATCGCGGACGGGGAATCATAAGAGCATCGAGAAATACGGGAACAGGTACGTTACATTCCCCAGCTTCGGATCGGATATTGGTTCAGGCAACGCCTAAACAACGAGGACTCCTGCATCCCAAGATCAGCTCTCCAGGTCGCGATCGAGAAGGCACCAGCCGTCGTTCCCTTTACCACTCCCCGACGCAAGTCGTTCAAGAGAGTCGACTTCATTCCTGACACGAGCCGCGCCAATAACGTTCCAAACACAATCGCCCACAAGGCCTTCACCTGTCTTAACGCTTACACTCCTGCAAACAGACTGTAAGCCGCTATAAGCCTAGGTTAGCCGCTCTAGTTTGGCGTTCGGGGGCACTTGCAACTTCGTCTTCGGGTATACTAGGAGCGTTAACGCAGTCTTGGTCATGAGGGGCAAGAGGCCGCACCCGTAAGTTGCCTCCCTCGCCCCATTCTCACTCCCTTCTCGGGCTACTTCAGGCTCCAGCTCGCATTTCACACGCACTCTGGGGGTACCAGCTGCGAAATCGGCCCCTTGAGGTGGTCTCCTCCGGCAAGACCTTCTGAAGTCCTTTCCCTTTCACTCTACACACAGAAACCCTGCATTCTCGCGGCGTAGAAGCCCTCGATTTCATAACGAAATCGAGGCGAAGGACCGGCTTAGTACCCTAACATCGACGCTATTCTCGAAAACAAAATCAACTAGAGAACGACTTCACTCCTAAGACAGACCGCGCTACTCACGTTCCGAACGCGATAGCCCACAACGTATTTACCTAGTGATAAGGCTTAGTACCTCAACCTCGCTGCTATTCTCGGAAATAACATCACCTAGAGAACTAAAGATAATCAGGTTAGAGATATTGAAAAAGTCTAATGGGGACGAGCAGTTTCTTCTGCGCAATATAAGTTTTAAAGGGGGGTTTAATAGCTACGCTATATATCAAGTTAAAGGCCCTAAGGAGCTAATAGATAGGGATATAAAAATACTCATAGTTAATGAGCTATTTAAGCAGTAGATATGATTCTATAGGCCTATTAGACCTAGCAACTAGTAACTTAATTATAGCGGATATCTAATTATATATAACATATATTATAGTTAGCTATCTAATAGAAAGGTCCTACAAATAGACTCTAAGGGATGTTACTTAAGCATAATATAGTCTCCATTAGTTTATATTCTTAAATGGATCCTATAGTTAAGGTATTTAGTAATGAGTTATAATTCGTATGTTTATCCATATTAATAGCCGAATTCCTCTACGCAAAGCGATAGTAGGTAACTCTACTAGGGCAGGGTCTACCTGCTAATTCAGGTAGGTTTTATAGATATCGCTTCCTTTAACGTTAAAGAAATTAGGAATTAGTGCTAAGTGCGGAATAATAGTTATTAGTTTTAAGAAAGGGAGATCTATATTATTCTTAACTAGAGGAGACTTAGAGCTAAGGTTTTTAACGGTTAATTAACTCTACTACTTTAGGCTAAAAGAGAATACTCTAAACCTATATATATAGTATAGGTTAGCTTATAGGAGAAGGACTATTAGTAGGAGAAGCTAGTAGCTTAGTATACCTACCTAAAAGTTAGCACGACTTACTATTAATACCTTTCTTTAACTTCGCTAGTAACGCCGCTTTATTAGCCTGCGCTACGTAGATTATTAAGCTCGGAATTACGCCGCAGCCCCTTCGCAAAAAGACTATAACAAATTCACCTAGTTTGCAGGTATAATTCGGGAAATACTATATAGGTATTTTAACCTATACCCTCTACTAGTTAAGGAAAATAATATAGGAACCCTATACGTTCCTATTACTTATAAGTAAACCCTCGTATAAAGTCGGACGCACGCCGCACTAGGGCTAATTATATCGGAGCCGAACGGGCTACTAAGGCTCTCGTGGTAATACCCTCGCTAAACCTTCTAGTAAGGTGCTATAAAAGCTACTATATGAGATAACTCCTTAACCTAAAAGGTCGACCTTCTAGCAAGGTATTACGAACGCTACTATATAAGAGGTAACTCCTTAACTAAAGAGGTCTTTCCTAAGAGGTTCTTATAGCTAGAAGTATAAGAAGCTCTACTATAAGCAGGGCCTTATACCTCTCCCTCTTCCTTATCCTTATCCACGAAGTCCTAGGTATACCTATAACCCACGATAAATCCTTAACTATATTAGTACTAGACCCTATATATAAATATACTAAGCCTGAGCGAGGTACGCCCTTTAGCGTAAATAACGTAGAGGGGATCGCTAGAGAGTTTAGCCTCAATATAATTAATAAAACCCGCTCCTTTATTAACTACTCCGCTATATATAGAGAGCGTATTATTAGTATAGCCCTTAAGAGGGCTTACCTTAATACCCCTATAAGGGACTCTATAAGGTATAATAGTATTAGAGCTAAGTAAGCAAACTTAGTAGTAGAAGTTTAGCAGGTCGTTATACACCCTATAGAGTAGCCCTTCTTTAAGCAGGTCCTCTATATTACTAAGGCAGAGGCGGCCTAGGTAGCGAACGTCGGTAAGTATAGCTTGCGCTGACTGCTTTAATATAGAGAGAGCGTTACTAACGACGGCATAGCTATAAAGGCGTTAGCTAACCCGATCGAATAAGAGGACTACTAGTAGATAAAGCGGTAATAGAGGTAGTATTTAACGGCGGCGCGGGTAGTGCGCGAGAGGAAAAGTCAATAGTTTCGTAGTCTATTAAATAATCAAAAACCACGTTATTATTAATATGAAGTTAAAGATCGTGAGGCTATCTAGTAGGGTATATATAAGTGCGGCTATAGTTAGGAAAGGTGGTCGGTAAGATCACGTGACTGAAGGCTATGTATTGTCAGGAGGCGCGGAGTTAGAAGGTCTGTTGTACTTAAGCAGGTAAAATCACTATGCAGTAGCCAGAGGCCCTACGTAGATTATAACATTAAGCTATTAGCTAACCTATAGTATCCGTCTTAGCGCTATAACGCTCTTAATCGTTAGCGTATTTATAAGGTTTTTTTATAGTAATCTAAGTGGATAGTAACTTAGAAAAGCTACCTTATATAAGAAAAGAAGAACCTCTTGAAGGAGATAACGAGTAAGGTAATATATTAGGTAGCTCTAGAGGATCGTCCTAGCGACGATAGGCTAGCTAGTAGGGGTAGCCTAGTAGAGGCCCCGGAGCTTTTACTAGCCCTATTACTTAGTAGCTTTTGCTAGTCCTAGTGCTTAGTAGCTTAGCTAATAAAACGGGTAACGTCCTAGGGAATAATCTTTCCAAGGGGGCCCTAAGGTAATCCGAGTTAGCCCGTATACTAGAGCATAAATATCTAAGACTTCTCCCTAGAATTAAGAAATTAAAGGCTTATAACTAACGGGATAAATAGGAACGGTAGGTTATTAACTACTCTCTATTCTACTACTAGTTATTATATATAATATTTAGTCTAGTTACCTCCTATATTAGTTAACTAGATATATATTATCCTAGATAGCTCTATAGCCCGGCTCCCTAAGACTACCTCTTGCGGCTCTAGGTCGTAGTTATAGTAGCTAGGACTAGGGTAATAGGCAAGCCCCTAGATCTTTATAAAGTCTTTAGCTTTAGTATTACATAGAAGTAGTATATAAGGGTTCTTAATTATTAGAAAGGAGATCTCGTTCGTTAGCTAATTAGTAAAGGAGTTATTAGTATTTATATTAGCTAGTTAAAAGCTAAAGTTAGTAAAGCGGTATTTAAATAAGGTAACCTGGAATAACCTAGTAGGTAGTAGGGACGACGTATAAGAGTTAGGAGCGCTCTAGACGACCTATAACTTTAGGTATACCGCGCTATTAATTAATTATAACTAACTAATAATCTCGAAGGCTAGTTAGTAGAGAATAGTTCTTTTTCTTCATTATCTAAGCGTAGTATTAAGGAAAGTAATCTCGTTAGTATCCAGTCGACGAGGTGTTTATATGAGGCTAATGCGTAGTTAATATATTCTCCCCTATACCTCTAGTAGCTAAGTGCTAATTTTAGCCTAGGCCCCCGGAGAGATTAATTTTAACTTATATAATATAAGTTATACTTTAATTAGACCTATATAACTAGCAGGAGGTATCTTCCTTTAGTAATTCCTCAGAATTAGCAGGGGCTAGAATTAGTAATAGTATAAAAAAAATAGTAGGAGGTAAACGAAATAGCTATAGTTACTAGATATCGCAAGTCCTATTAGCGTTAAATTAGCAGCTAGTCTATATACTAGTTATAAGTACGTGCCTCCTAGCAGCAACTTCCTAAGGAAGGGACCGCGACACCCTATACCCCCGGGTAGGCCTTATATATAGCTATCCTAATCTACTAGTACTCTAGCTTATATAATAAAGCTAAGGTACATAGGACTCGTCCGTGCCTCTACCGGGCTAGATAAGGTAGATAACTTAATAAGATATAGACTATTATATAAGATATAGACTACTACCTACTATAGCTTATAAATCTCTATAGATAGTCCCTAACCCTAGTAAAAAGTAACGCGCTTAATTCTTAAGAAAGAGAAAGCAGCTTTTAGAGTCTCTCTAGTCCCTAGTAGGCCTATTAGCAATTATTTAAGACGTAGTAGAGTAGTAGTAGTAGCTAGGGTATAGGTCGGGAAATTCACGACCTGCATTACGTAAATACCTTATATACACGCTTTTAGGTTAGGCACCTTAGTAGATACGTAATATAAGTTATAGAATTTCTTAACCTCTACTAAGACCCGTGGAATACCTAAGCTACGCTATACTACGCGTTAGCAAGCAACCTTAATAATCCTTATAGCTAACCGTACTACTACTAAATAGGCGTTAATAAAGACTAGTTAATAGAAGGGTTATAATACTAATAAGAGGTCTAGTCTATATCACGATAAATATAGGATTAATATATTTTAGAGTTAATAGGGGAAACCTTAAGTAAGTAAGCTAGCGTCGACTTAACTCTAAGAAGCACCCTAAATCGTTCCCTAGAGATCTTCTATACCCCGAACCCGCCTATACTCTTAGCGGCGTCCGGTCTAATAATATTAATTACTAAGCCTATTTAAAAGGAGTCCGTATTAACTACTATTTATTTAGCTATTAGAGGCGGTATATCTAGGTAACTAACTCCGAGTTTAACGCTAGTAAATAGGATAAATAGCTCGGCTAGGAGCGAGGTAATAGGGTAAGGTAAGGAGATAATAGCAGTATATTATTACCGCCCCTATATATATAAAGTTACTACTCCTAGTAATATATTAGTCGTTACCGCCCCTATTATTATATTATTACTACTATTCTCCCTTCTATTTACTTTCTATTACTACGCACTATTAGTACGGGCTACCTATTATATACTATTTTCTTGCTAAGACTAAAACTTATAATACTTTCATTATACTAGATATAGCTAAGGCTATACCTATGCTAAGCTATAGTAGCTTAATACTATTATTATTACTATTTTAAGCGATATTTAATACTATTTAACTTATTTATCTTAAGATTAAGGTTATTACTATCCCTCTTATAATATTATACTTATTAGTTTAGAGATCTCTATTAAAGAAGATAATATATAAGGTATATAGATATAAGCAGGCCTCTAGCTACTGCATAGTGATTTTACCTACTTAAGTGCAATAGACCTTCTAACTCCGCGCCTCCTAATAATACATAGCCTTCTAGGCCACGAGAGCCTTAGTAGCCCTTGTAGCTCTAATATAATTAGCCCTAGTGCGGCGCGTATCCGACTTTATATAAGGGTTTACTTATAAGTAATAGGAATATATAGGGTTCCTATATTATTTTCCTTAACTAGCAGAGGATATAATTTAAAATACTTATATAGTATTTCCTAAGTTATACCTACAAGCTAGGTAGATTTATTATAGTCTTTTTATAAAGGGGCTGCGGCGTTATTCCAAACTTAATAGATATAAGAATTCCTCTCCTATAGCACTTAGCGTTAGAGGAGCCTAATAAACTATATACCCCTTACTAGGGGGGCTACTTAAACTAATAATAAGCGATATATTATATTACCCTCCCCCTAAGTGCTTAGCTCTAGTAGAGCTAAGCGAAATTGAAAAGAAGACTAAAAGCTTTAACTATATAGTTATTATATTAATTTATATTATTTAAATAACCCTTAAGTAACTTAAAGCTAATAATATAGATATTTTTAGCTATTATATTAACTAATTTACTAGCGTTTTCTAAGGAGATTATTAGGATACCCTAGCTTGGTATTACTTATATTCTATTCCTAGCTATCCCTTAGGCCCCCTAGATAGTACTAATAGGTTAAGAAGATATATACCCGCGCTACTATTAGAGAAGTAGGATTTATTAAGTTAGCTACTACTAGTATAATAACTAGAGCTTATTTATAAGCTTTAAGTAATAAGAGTAGACTATAAGTAGGAGATTAAGCTATATAACTAGATCCTACCCTTAATATCTATATCTTTATATAGCTCCCTATAGGCTATAGGATAGGCGTAATAGATCGACCCTAGCGCTATCTAGTAGGAGGACCTTATATAGTTTAGTTAGATTTAGGATAAGGATATTAGAAAGGTAGCTTAGGTACTATTTAATATGTTAATTACTATAATATCCCTAGGAATATATATAGCCTTATATCGTTCGGGATAGGTATTATAAATAGGTGCGGTATAGAGTAATAGAGTTAGTATAGTTAGGTATAGCTAAGGTTAAATATTCTTCTCTAGCCCTCTAGTCTACTAGGTAAGGGCTAGGGGGCTTATCTAGTAGTTACCTAGTGCTTCCCTATATCTCCTAACTCCTATAGACTTCCCTACTTAGCCTACTAAGCCCTTTTCCCTATAATATTATCCGAGCTTATAACACGATCCCCCCTTTTTAAACTAGTCTATCCGTAGACTAGTTTACTCTATAGTTACCTAGAGGGTACCTAGTACCTCCCTATAGGACTTTATAGCCTCCTAGTTTCTATAGGTTTAGAATTTAATATCCCTTATTCTAGTTATATAACCCTTCCTTAGATAGCTAGGTAGCTTAGAGGAGTAGTTAACTAGTAGTAGGGTACTTATTCTCTACCCTAGCTACTCTTATAGCTCTTATACCTAGGTATTAGGGGACTTTATAGCTTAGAGGAGTAATAAGCTAGTAATAGGGGTATACCTATACTCTAATAACTCTTATAGCTTTATTAGATAGGTCTAGGATTACCTAGTAGTTATCTAGATAGTTATAGGTAAGTCTTATTACGAGGGTTACTCCTTTTTTTCTAGGGTTATATTAAAATATATTATTATTTAGGCTCGTTTTTATTACTTTAAACTTACCCCTAGAATTGTTATATTTTTTATTTATTACTATATTTTTAGTGCCTTTATAGGAGTAATAAAGACGTTCTCCCTCTAGGGATAAAGAAGGTCTTTATTATAATATAGGGGGCTACTAGGAGTTATGTAGTAGTTGTCTAGTGCCTCCCTATACGTAGTAAATTTAGCTAAGCTAGATAATATAATAATTTAGAGATTATTCTCCTTTTAGCTATATAAAAGCCTAGTTTTAGTATTAAGTTAAAAATATATAAATATTATTTAAAATTTCGCCCTACTTAAATCTCTCCTTCTTACTTCTTTAGATTTATAATACTAACGCTACTACTACTAATAACTTACTATTAATCCCCCGCTCCCCTACTAATAACTTTATATTAATTACTATATAATAAATCTATTATTATATCTTCTACTACTACTAACGCCCCTAACGCTACCCCCTACCCTACTAATATACTAGATACTATTAGTATCCCTATAATAGGTAAGCTCTAGGCGTGCTCCTATTACTACTAACTCTTAGTATAGGCGAAGTAGGAGCTACCTAAGGATATAGATACTAGGCTTAAGCTCCTTATAAGCTTAATTATATATTTTAAGAGTAATAGTAAGCACGTAGTCCGTAGCTAGTACTTATCTACTATTTTACTAGCTTTAGGTTTTAAGTTACTTATTAAGTTATAAATTCATTACTAATATATTTACCTTTAAACGCCTCTATTAAATATAAGCATTATACTAAAATAGGTAATAGAAAGGCTTATATTAATATAAATTGTACTTATTATTTCCTAGTTCTTAGCTACTAACTCCTTATGGCCTACGTATTATATAATAAGCGCTACTAATAAGCTTAAGCGCCTAATATATAAGGGCTACTCTAAGCCTAATACTTAAGTATAGTATATTAAGAATAAGGTAGGTTATCTAGTACCTCCCTAGTGCTTTACTATTAGTTTCTAATAATATCTAGAAGGAGATCCTTACGATTAAACTTATAGTTAAGAAAGCCCTTTATACTAAAAGGAATAATACTAATATAATACCTGAGAAGTATAAAGCTAAGGAGGTAGAGATCTCTATAGAACTAGAGGATTACTAAGTAAGCACCTAAGAGGAGGCTACTACTTACTAGTAATACCTTACTAAGGAGGCTAAGAAGTAGACTAAGTTATTATATAAGTAGTATAAGGAGCTTGCCTACTACTATATAAGAATAGAGTAGCTAGCTTAGAAGTAGCTAGTAATATAAGAGGTATAAGCTAAGTATACTAAGGAGTTACTTAACTCCTATAATAAAGTTATAAGTTTATTTAACCCCTATTAGTACCTCTCTAGTGCTTTACTTATTAATATTTCTAACTTAAAGCAGAATAATAAGGCTTTAGCTACCCTATTTATTATAAGGGGAGATAATAATAATAATAATAATACTAAGGGTACTAACGCTTAATAGATTTAAAACTTTGAAGAGCGCCCCTAGTAAGCTATTAATAACCTCTAGGTAGTAGTTAGTTACGTTTAGGTATTTTCTAGTCTCTTTCTACCTTATTAGGGGCCTTAAGGCTAGTAGATTAAAATACCTAGCTAGCGTGCCCTATTTCTACCTTACTAGTAATCCCCTATAAAGTTACCTATTAAGTTCTATAGGGATTATAATATTTTTACTTATAATTCGGCTTCGTAGTTATTTTATAGATTCGTAGATATATTACGCTATAGCCCTTATAAATTATGTAGTTCGCTATAGCCCTTCTATTTAATAAGGTAGTAACGGTTATATCTAGGGCCCCTATAGGTAATAATATAGTTTACTATATAGACGTTATTATTATGATTAATTAGGATATCTCGTAGCAAAATAGCTAAGCTAAAGGAAGGTTATAATTACGTAGGCGCGAATATTAGGATGGGATGAGATAGACTTGGCTGCGCAGCTTTCGAAAAGCTCCCTTAGCGTATAGACCCGTTGTAGGAAGACTATAGAGTAGAGCGTAGAGGAGAGGAGCGTAGCAGACTAGAGCATCGTTTATATATTATTATAATTAGTACCTTAATAATCCTATACCTCGGTTTCTAGTATTTCCTTTGTAAATATACGCCTAATTTAGATAATCTCTTTTAATTAGATCTATAAAATATCTTATATATCTTTTAAGCCTACTTTTAAGGCCTCTAGCCCCTGCATAGTGCTTTTACCTGCTTAAGTGTAATAAACCTTCTAACTCCGCGCCTCCTAATAATATATAGCCTTTGGTTATATAATCGTAACTCTCCTAACCACAGGTATACTTATATATGCCTATAGCCTCACGATCTTTAACTTTATAGTAATAATAACATGGTTTTTAATTATTTAAACTACGAAACTATCGACTTTTCCTCTCGCGCACTACCTACGCTGCTATTAAATACCGCCTCTATTACCGCTTTATCCGCTAGTCTTCTTATTTAATTAGGTTAGCTAACGCCTTTGCAGCAGCTATGCCGTCGTTAGCAATACTCTCTCTATTAGTTAGCACAAGCCGTACTTACTAACGTTCGCCTAGGCTACCTAGGCTACCTCTGCCTTAGTAATCTAGAGGACCTGCTTAAAGAAGGGCTACTCTATAGGGTATAAAATAACCTACTAAACTTCTACTACTAAGTTTACTTACTTAGCTCTAATACTATTATACCTTATAGAGTCCCCTATAGGGGTATTAAGGTAAGCCCTCTTAAGGGCTATATTAATAATATACTCTCTATATATAGTAGAGTAGTTAATAAAGGAGTAGGTTTTATTAATTATATTAAGGCTAAACTCTCTAGCGATCCCCTCTATATTATTTATACTAAAGGGCGTGCCTCGCTTACGCTTAGTATATTTATATATAGGGTCTAGTGCTAATATAGCTAAGGGATAAGGATAAGGAAGAGGGAGAGGTATAAGGCCTTGCTTATAGTAGCAGAGCTTCTTATGCTTCTAGCTATAAGAACCTCTTAGGAAAGACCTCTTTAGTTAAGAAGTTACCTCTTATATAGTAGCCTTTACCTTACTAGAAGGTCGACCTTTTAGGTTAAGGAGTTATCTTATATAGTAGCTTTCGTAGCACCTTACTAGAAGGTTTAGCGAGGGTATTACTACGAGAGCCTTAGTAGCCTGTTTAGCTCTAATATAATTAGGCCTAGTATAGCGCGTATCTAACTTTATATAAGGGTTTGCTTATAAGTAGTAGGAACGTATAGGGTTCCTATATTATTTTCCTTAACTAGTAGAGGGTATAAGTTAAAATACCTATATAGTATTTCCCGAATTATACTTATAAACTAGGTGAATTTCTTATAGTCTTTTTGCAAAGGGGCTGCGGCGTAATTCCGAACTTAATAATAAGAAAAGAAAGAATACCTAAAGTTAGTTAGTTGAGTACTAGATAAAAAGAGGTATATTATTTTTCTTTATTTTAAATATAGGGATATTAGGACTAAGGACCTAAAGGGTTACTACTAATAGGAGGTAATAAGGGCGAGGTTAATTACTATTTTTAATACCTGAGATAAGGAAGTTATAATTACCTATAATATGAAGATATAATTCGTAGATATAAGAGAGAAAGTATAAAGGGGTTAAATAAAGATTAAACTAGCTAGGTAAAGGTAGTTATGATAAGAGGAGAAGTTAATAATAGAGGATAGAGGAGGATATTTATTTAATTTATAACTAGCTTATAACCTTAATTGTATACTTTAAGAGTAATAATAAGTATATAGTCCTTAGCTAGTACTTAGCTAGTACTTAGCTAGTACTTATCTAGTGCTTTGCTAGCTTTAGGCTCTAAATCGCTTACTAATTTATAGGTTTATTACTAAATTCTTTTTTAAGCGCCTCTACTAAATATAAGCGTTACACTAAAATAGGTAATAGAAAGGCCTATATTAATATAAGTTTTACTTATTTGTTTCTAGTTCTTAGCTACTAACTCCCTATAGCTTACCTATTATATAATAGGTATTACTAATAAGCTTAAGCGCCTAATAAATAAGGGCTATTCTAAGCCTAATATTTAAGCGTAGTATACTAAGAGTAAGGTAGGTCGTCTAGTATCTTCCTAGTACTTTACTATTAGTCTCTAATTATATATAAGAGGAGATCCCTATTACCTAGCTTATAGTTAAGAAAGCCCTCTAAGCTAAGAAGAATAAGGCTAAGGAGGCGGAGCTCTCTATAGAACTAGAGGATTACTAAGTAAGCGCTTTAGAGGAGGTTACTACTTATTAGTAATACCTCGCTAAGGAGGCTAAGAAGTAGATTAAGTTATTATATAAGTAGTATAAGGAGCTTACCCGCTACTATACTATAATAGAGTAGCTAGTATAGAAGGAGCTAGTAGTATAGGAGGTATAAGCTAAGCGCGCTAAAGAGTTACTTAACTCTTATAATAAAGTTATAAGTTTATTTAAGCCCTATTAATACCTCCCTAGTACTTTATTAGTTATTATTTCTAACTTAAAATAGAATTATAAAGCTTTAGCTACTATATCTACTATAAGGGGAGATAATAATAATAATAATAATACTTAGGGTACTAGTACCTAGTAGACTTGAGCTCGGAATTACGCCGCAGCCCCTTCGCAAAAAGACTATAACAAATTCACGGCCTCTGGCCACTGCATAGTGATTTTACCTGCTTAAGTGCAACAGACCTTCTAACTCCGCGCCTCCTAACAATACACAGCCTTCGGTCACGTGATCCCTGATAACCTCCCAAGTTGCCAACCACCTCTCCCAACCACAGCCGCACTTATACGTGCCCCACTAGACAGCCTCACGATCTTCAACTTCACATCGACAACAACGTGGTTTTTAATTATTCAAACTACGAAACTGTCGACTTTTCCTCTCGCGCACCACCCGCGCCGCTATCAAATACCGCCTCCATCACCGCTTCATCCGCCAGCAGCTATGCCGTCGTCAGCAACGCTCTCTCTCATCGATCGCATCGATACCAAACTCTCTAGCAAGCTCTCGCGCGTTATTAGCGTTAAAGGGCATGCCTCGCGCGGGCTTAGCGTTTTTATATGCGGGGTCTAGTGCTGATATAGTTAAGGGATGAGGAAGAGGGAGAGGTATAAGGCCCTGCTCGCAGAGCTTCTTATGCTTCTAGCTGTGAGAACCTCTTAGGAAAGACCTCTTTAGTTAAGGAGTCACCTCTCGTATAGTAGCGTTCACCTTACTAGAAGGTCGACCTTTTAGGTTAAGGAGTCATCTCGTATAGTAGCTTTCACCTTCAGCACCTTGCTCGAAGGTCGACCTTTTAAGTTAAGGAGTCATCTCATATAGTAGCTTTTCTAGGCCACGAGAGCCTTAGTAGCCCGTTCAGCTCCGATATAATCAGCCCTAGTATAGCGCGCGTCCGACTCTATGATATTCAGAGGGTTTGCTTGCGAGTAGTAGGAACGTATAGGGTTCCTATATTATTTTCCTTAACTAGTAGAGGGTATAGGTTAAAATACCTATATAGTATTTCCCGAATTATGCCTGCGAACTAGGTGAATTTGTTATAGTCTTTTTGCGAAGGGGCTGCGGCGTAATTCCGAGCTCAATAACAAATTCACCTAGTTCGCAGGTATAATTCGGGAAACACTATATAGGTATTTAACCTATACCCTCTACTAGTTAAGGAAAACAATATAGGAACCCTATACGTTCCTACTACTCGTAAGTAAACCCTCGCATAAAGTCGGACGCGCGCCGCACCGGGGCCGATTACATCAGAGCCGAACGGGCCACTGAAATTACGATCACGTGACCGAAGGCTATGTATTGTCAGGAGGCGCGGAGTTAGAAGGTCTGTTGCACTTGAGCAGGTAAAATCACTATGCAGTGGCCAGAGGCCGTACCTAGTAGACTTAAAATCTTTAAGAGCGCCCTTAGTAAGCTACTAATAACCTCTAAGTAGTAGTTAATTACCTTTAGGTATTTTTCTAGTCTCTTTTCGCCTTATTAGGGGCTTTTAAGCTAGTAAATTAAGATACCTAGCTAGTATACCCTATTTCTACCTAACTACTAGTTACCCGTTAAGTTATCTATTAAATTATATAGCGATTATAATGCTTCTATTTATAATTAGGCTTTATAATCGCTTTATAAGTCTATTAATACGTTACTTTGCAGCTCCTATAAATTATCTAGTTTACTATAGCCCTTCTATTTAATAAGGTACTAATAGTTATATCTAGGGCCCCTATAGGTAATAATATAGTCTATTATATAGACGTTATTGTTATTATTAATTAGGATATCTCGTAGTAAAATAGCTAAGCTAAAAAAGGGTTCTAATTACATAGGTATAAATATATTATAGATTTAGTATTTTCTATCTACCTATAGCTTATATACCTATCCCCTATTAATTACTTATTAGATCCTAAATAGGCCTAAGTATTTATTAGAAAGTTTATATAAGGGCTATCTCTACCTAATGTTTTTAGTTAAAAGTAGGACGAGGTCTCCTATAGCGAAAATAATAGGGGTCCTCTTCTAATTATAGAACTTACTATATATTTTATTATACTTCTAAAGCAGGTTAGTAATAGCTAACCTCTCGGTAAGTAGGCTATAGATTCTCTTATATACTACTAGGATTAAAACCTTTAACTAAGGTTTAATATTATTAGGTCTACGAGGGGAATATCTTATTAATACTTTAGTAGGTAATATCTTAGTAGCTTCGTAGTAGGAGTTATTATAAACGAATTAGACTAGTTCTAGCTACGTTACCTAGTCGTCCTAGTTAATATTATAGAAAGTCCTTAAATACTCTAGTTCTAGCGTTCTATTTAGCTATTAGTTTAGGGATAGAAAGTAGTACTAATCTTCCTCTTAATAACTAGTGAGTAGTATACTTTGGACTAAAAGTTACTAGTGAATAGCGATCCCTAATTAGATATAATAGCTTCTAAGAGCTTAAATATAAGGAAGACGTATTTAGTTAGTAGCGTAGCTAACTTATTAGTAGTAAGTAACTCCCTAGGAGGGATATATAGGGAGTATTTTATAAATTAATTAATAATAACGAGAATAGTATTATAAGGCTTGTTTTTAGTTATAAGTAATAATAGTAATTTAGTAATAAAGTTAACTAATGATTACTCGAAGGGCCTAGTAGGTACTAGTAGGGGCGCGAGTTCGCTATATAGGAGGTAGTATCTCGGTTTTATATACTAGTATATTATATATATCCTAATATATTCCTTTATATTAGTCTTCTACGTATTCTAGAAAAACGATTTTCTAATCCTCTTTAGTATCTTAGTAACCCCTTAGTAACCTTTAGATAGTTTATTATAGAATACTCTAAGGATTTTATTCTAAAGTAAGTAGTTATTAGGGATATATAAGCCCTCTTAGTATCTTAGGATACTAGAGTTATCTAGTAACTACTTTATACCTCGTTATTCCTACTCCTTATTAATATAAAAGGAGTCCTTTTATTAGGCTTTCTTAACTTATTCTTAGAGCGAGGGTATAAGTTATTCTAGTAAGGTATTTAGTAGTTAAGCGCCTCGTTACTACCTAGTACTTACCCTCTAGATAGTAGTATTATTAAAACGTTATAAGAAGTCTTATAAGAGTAAGTCCCTAGCTTTATTAATTTCTATATCCTCTAGGGTATAGTTAGGTCTCTATAATAAATTAAAAGCTAGGTTATAGCGACCTAGCTAGTATTTAATTTTAAAGTTAAATATTAATAGGTCTTATAATAGCTAAGCCTAGTAGCTACTAAGCGTCTTTTTATTAGCGAGGTATTAGTAACCTAGGTAGTTAGTAATAAATCGGATATAATACTAGGAGTAAAGTAAGTAGTATTACTATCTTACTACTACCTCCCTAATACCTAGTAGCTCTACCTCTAGCGTATTATAATATAATTACACGCTCTTAAGCTTCTGATATATAAATACTACTAGTCTCTATATATCCCCCTCTAGCTAGCTTAGTATTACCCTTATTATAAAGTCTAATATATTAGTTTTAACTTAAATTGGGAGTATAGGATTAAAGTAATATAATATAAGCGCTTCTATAAATAAAGTGCGGAGCTAGTAAAAGGTAACTAATACCTCCCTAGTTATTACTAGCTATCCCTTAGCTATATTAGTAAGTTAGTTTATAAGTAAGCTATAAATCTCAGAGTAGTTTTTAATAAATCTCCTATTGAGCTCGGAATTACGCCGCAGCCCCTTCGCAAAAAGACTATAACAAATTCACCTAGTTCGTAGGTATAATTTAGGAAATACTATATAGGTATTTTAACCTATACCCTCTACTAGTTAAGGAAAATAATATAGGAACCCTATATATTCCTACTACTCATAAGCAAACCCTCGCATAAAGTTAGACGCGCGCTGCACTAGGGCTAATTATATCGGAGCTAAACGGGCTACTAAGGCTCTTATAGCCTAGAAACGCCCTCGCTAAACCTTCTAGCAAGGTGCTGCGAAAGCTACTATACGAGATAACTCCTTAACCTAAAAGGTCGACCTTCTAGTAAGGTGCTAAAGGTAAATATTACTATACGAGAGGTAACTCCTTAACTAGAGAGGTCTTTCCTAAGAGGTTCTTATAGCTAGAAGCATAAGAAGCTCTACTATAAGCAGGGCCTTATACCTCTCCCTTATCCTTATCCTTATCCCTTAACTATATTAGTACTAGACCCTATATATAAATACGCTAAGCTTAAGCGAGGTATACCCTTTAGCATAAATAATATAGAGGGGATCGCTAGAGAGTTTAGCCTTAATACAATTAATAAAACCTGCTCCTTTATTAACTACTCCGCTATATATAGAGAGCGTATTATTAGTATAGCCCTTAAGAGGGCTTACCTTAATACCCCTATAGGGGACTCTATAAGGCGCGATAGTATTAGAGCTAAGTAAGCAAACTTAGTAGTAGAAGTTTAGTAGGTCGTTATATACCCTATAGAGTAGCCCTTCTTCGAGCAGGTCCTCCGTATTACTAAGGTAGAGGCAGCAAACATCGGTAAGTATAGCTTGCGCTAACTGCTTTAATATAGAGAGAGCGTTACTAATAACAGCATAGCGAAGGCGTTAGCTAACCCGATCGAATAAGAGGACTATAAAGATAGTAACGACTTCTAGCGGATAAAGCGGTAATAGAGGCGGTATTTAATAGCGGCGCGGGTAGTACGCGAGAGGAAAAGTCGATAGTTTCGTAGTCTATTGAATAATTAAAAACCACGTTATTATTAATATGAAGTTAAAGATCGTGAGGCTATCTAGTATAACGGGCACGTATAAGTGCGGCTATGGTTAGGAAAGTTACGATCACGTGACCGAAGGCTATGTATTATTAGGAGGCGCGGAGTTAGAAGGTCTGTTGCACTTGAGCAGGTAAAATCACTATGCAGTGGCTAGAGGCTATAAATCTCCTATAGAACCTTATAAATCCTAGAAACTACTAAACCTCTTAGATTATAGTAAGTACTAGCTACTTAGCTATTACCTAGACCCTCTTATATTCTATAGTAACCCTATTTGCTAAGACTAAAAACCTAAGGAATTTAATCTCCTCCTTATGAAATTTATACTTATTAGGGTTTATATAGAGGCTATTAGCTTCTAATTAGGTAAGTACCTATCTTATAGCCTCTATATAGGAGTCTATATTATGAGTAGAAATTAAGATATTATCTAAATATATAATATAAATAATATTAACTAGGCTTATAAGTAACTTATTAATAAATATCTAGAAGGTAGTAGGTATATTAATAAGCCTAAATAGTATAATATAATATTTATA